>BMAO01023380.1:0-16692 GCA_019973975.1 Trichonephila clavata | reverse complement strand
TTTCAGTTTTAAAACGTGTAAAAAATATTTTAAGAAGTTCTATAGGTGAAAAGACAAATTTTGAACAACATGGCGATATAATAATATACAGAATGAGAGGTTTTTAGTTTTTTTTTTTTATATACAATTAAGATTTTTCTTAAGCCGTTGAGTTTTATTATTATCATAAATACATTTTATTTTTATTTATTTATTTGAGAATTTAAAGTAAGCGACTCTTCACTATTTTAGTTTTTCGATTCTTGAGCCCATGGGCCTCAAACCTTTTAGTGTCAGGGGCCTCCAACTTCCTTAATCCACCTCTGGATTTGGATACAATCATTTAAAAAAAAACTTTGTTTCAAGAAGAATACGGGTTTTAACTGCAATGCAAAATAATCATTTACTATTTGTCCATTTTTAAGTTTTCTAAACTTAAAAAAAAAGGTTCCATATAATGAAGAATAATTTTTTTTAATAAATTTAATTGGATAAAAAGAATAAATCAAATGTAATGCAGTGTTGACATTTTTAATTTTACTTTTCAAGAACAAGAAGTTTTAATTAAATAAAGTAATGGAATTTAAAAAAAAATAATTTGGATTTTTTAGAGGCTCTGATAGTTTATTCATGTTTACAAGCATTTGATTAAACACCAGAATATTGTTGATTTCTACCTAAAAATAGAGAGAGAGAAATGTATATTTTTATTACATGGAACGTGGATAAATTTCATCATTTCGTGAAAATAATTTATTATACATTAAAACTACACACATAGTGGCATTTATCAGTCATTTGAAATGGAACAATTTAACTATGTATTCATGTTTGCCCCTTTACCTTTCATTACATTTTTAGCCTTCTAAAATTAAATGACTCAATTAGGCTTGATAGTTAGAGTGTAATATGAATCAAATTCCACAATAATATAGTCAGAAATCGAACAATTTAATAATTAAACCTAAAATTAGCTCACAAATATATAATATTTTCGAAATTCCAAAAAATAAGAAAAACATACATTGAGGAGAAACAATTTTTGATAAAAATAAAGAATGTTTATAAAAGAATGGAACACATGAAGTTTTATGAAATTAGTTATGCAATTTATCAAGATAATTTTAAATGAATATACTTCTTACTCTAAAAAACTGAAAGTAACCTTTCTCAATAAGGTATGCTTTTTAATCCATTACATTGCCTCTTAGTCCCTTAAAACCGAGACAACCATGTCTTACACACTTCTAAAAATAATATCAGAACTATGGTGAATTAGAAAACGTTTATTTAAATCGATATATCCATACATCTTACGAAGCAAATACAATTTTCAAGTTCATTACAAAAGATCATTTACGTTAACTATAAACTTACTAAATAGGTAATTATTCTTTTTTCCATTTTCGGGAATGACGTGGTCAATAGGTTCATTAAAGAACATTACTTATCAGAAAGGGCGGTAATTTATCAGCCTTTTCACTTCATTATTCAGAAATTTGGTTATCGTGCTTCCTCAACTCTATTTCTGCACAATTTTGCAATTTATTTCTGTTGAATTGAAGGTTAACAGCTGACATTCATCAGGAAATACCTAATCCATTGATTTTTTCGATTAATACTGCATCAGTAATACTTAATGTGAGACTGTTTTTTAGAATCTATATTCAGCGAAATAAAGGTGCGTCATAGGTTACGTTTAGTTGCATTGTTAATATAGCAATTATTTTGGTATAAATAATTACCTATTAATTTTTAAAGGGTCTATAAAAAAGTTGCTTGGAATGATATATTCAGAAAAATTTTCAACGTCAGGTGATAATTTGTGAGTCTTAAAGAAGGGGCATCACTGATATTATTTTGTCTGCGTGTGTCTTCTAACAAAGACAAGGGTTTTGAAAATGTAATAATGAAAATTCGTTCTACATTGGTTTTGATATAAGTTCAATCTGTGAAAAATTAAATCAAGTTAAATCTTGATGCTGTTTCGCTTATAAAAATTTTGAAAAGAAAACTCAAATGAATGTAATGTTGTTTTTTTTTGGAAATATAAGCAGAATAATTAAAATGCTGGTTAAAATTAGGATAATAAATATTTTACAGTGTATAATTTAAGAAACATATTTATTACTTCGCAGCAATGTTTATTAACTATGATATCATTACACTTGTTATAAATTCCATAATATATATTTATATTTTTAAACATATATAATTATAAGCATTTAATTTTGTAGTTATTTTAGGCATATACACCTACATACATCTGTGTGTGTTTGTGTGTGTGTGTATATTATAAAGATATAATAATTCTTAAAGTTGTAAATCCATAATTTTCTTTTTAGCTTAGATTATCTTTAATATTATAAATTAATTTTTTTCATAGTTTCGTTAATAATATAAGGACAAACTTTTTATTTTTATGTTATAAAACTGTTATGCTATTAAAATTTACAATAATCTTTGTAATAGAATTAAATTTTAAGAGCATGTTTCATGGATCCTTTGTGATCAAATCCAATTAAATCTAAAGTAGATTACCTCGAAAACTTTTTGTCTATGGATTTATTACGTGTCTACGTTTGAATAAACATCAATAATTTACTTTAGTAAAATATTCATTTGCACATACAGTTGTTTGTTTCATGGTAACTTGTAAGATAAAGTGTTTTTTCTTGTTCAACTACCAACACGACGGTGATATTCTTCTCATTTAAACATTATCTTGAATTTTTTTTTTTTTTTTTTTTTGCGTAACTACGAAAGATATTCCAAATATTCCACTTTTGTTCAATGCACAGAAAATAAGTTTAGAATATTCAATGTATTATTTTTTTTTAAAATTAGAGGAAATTATCCGACAAGAATAAAATTAAAAGTATAACTTTACTCTTTTGAAAAAAGAATACGATTTTTTAATACGTTAGGTTCTGCCATATGGGTAGAAGAACGAGGAGAAACCGCCTATATTTATACCTATATGTAAGACTGAAAAAAATAGCTGGTCTTTCTTCCCAATGATCCATGGAGTGGATGCAGCAAGATTTGCACCCTTTCACGACGTGAATGGGATAAACTGCTTTTTTATTTCTTTCCTCCAGCCCGGTGACACAGAGCTTTGTGTAGTGGTGAACCCATTCAGTATAATGGTGCGATTTGATAGCAGCTATCAGATGTTAGTGGTGATATGTGAAAGCACAGAACGGCTGTTGGGAGAATGATTCCTTGACATTTGTATAGATGGACTTTATTTTCGGGAATTGTTTGTTTTTATTTTATGCAACCTTTTAGTACCTACTGAATTTTTTAAGTCATACAATAAATGACACTTTGTATGCTGCATAAAAAAACAATAAATTGTACCGAAATAACTCGTATAGTTGGGGTTTAAACTAAATGTCCATTAGCTAACGCTAAAGCAAAGTGATAATATATATATATATATATATATATATGCAACTTTAGACTACTTGAAAGTGGTATTACACAATTCTGTATTAAAAATGTTTCAATAATGATTTGAATTTAATTATATTTATTATTTGTTATTTTATAACACATTATGTCTTTAGAGTATTTGGCGAAACAAATGGAATATTTTAATTCGAGAACATGTTAAAGACAAATATAACATAGACTTTTCTCTTCCTCCTTTATTTATTTATGCCAGGTTTCTGAAACTGTGGGGCACGCCCTTCTAGGGAGGCGTCATAGCCCAACAAGGAAGCCACGAGTATATCGAAAAGATGAAAATAGAAGATTATTTAAAAAAATTATCAATTTACTGAAAATAAGCAAAAAACAAAATACATTTTGACATAATAAAAAATAAAATACTCATTTACACTGATTAATACTCTTATAGATATATCAGTACTGCACAATATGTGTTTCATAATTAATTTAACAGCACTAAGTTAAGAACAAGTTTAAAAATTACCCGTGACCCTTTGGACATGTCATAAAATTTAATACTAAATTCAATACTTATCTTGATAATTTGTACGGTTTATAATTACAATCGTATTATAACTTTACGTCAAAGTATATTGTTATTGAATTCAATGCAATGTTATTGTATGAAGAGGGGCGTGATGAAAAGTATGATAGAAAATTGGGTCGCATGTACAGCAAGTTTTAGAAGCACTGATTTATGCCATAGAGCAGCGTTTCTCAAACTGTGGCACGCGCCCCACAAGGGGTCGTGTTGACTCTACGAGGGATTGCGAGCATATTGAAATGTCGAAAACAAAATACATTCTGACGTAATAAAAAATAAATATACAATTACACTGATAGAATACACTTATAAATGTATCAGTACTGCACAATATATTTGTTAATTTAGTAGCACTAAGTTAAGAACAAGCTTAATAATTAACTTTTGACACCATGGCCTTGCCATATATAAAACTATATACAAAAAATTTACTCTTATCTCGGTAACTGTACGGTTTATTATTAATCCCTTATTTACCGATTAAAAGATTCTTGATTCACTCTGCAATACCACCGTTTTTCGCGTATGTAATGTACTGTGTTGGGGGGGGGGAGGATAAGATAATGAATAAATAAGTAAATCCTCTGAAATAAGTAAAACCTTCGCAAACACAATCAAGGTCTTTTTATACCATTCCCAAGCCGTAGGAATAATTTTATGAATAGCAGTGCACAGTAAAGGTCGTAATTCGAAAAGACGTAAATATACGTCCCGGGAAATTAACACTTTCACTAAGTGTGACATTTATATACACCGATGGTATTCAAAAGGTTAAAGTCGTATTGTAGCTTTAGTGCCAATGTATAATATTATTGAATTCAATAAATTGTTATTGTATGGAGAGAAAGGTGGGCGATGAAAATTATAATGGAATATTGGGTGGCAAACACTGAAAGTTTGAAAAGCACTATCATAAATATTAAGAGGATATACGAAGGCAAACACTATATAAGCATTCTACGAGAAGCACAAACTATATGAATAAATGAATATCATTTTATAATTTTGATTACTTGTTAAACTTTTTCTGGCAACCTAATTCTGCTGAATTTCAGATTTGTTCAACATAGCTAATGGAGTTCGCTGATTCAATCTATGTTCAAACGATACATGAGTGAACTCAAATTTCTTCTTTTTTTGCTACTTACTTTTAATTCTTAAGCTCTAAAACTGACTCGCGGAAAGACCAGAAACTCTTCTCTCCAAGAATGCAACGTGTAGGCTACTGAGCAGCAGTTTCAGTAGATTTTTGGGAAAAAGTTATTCTAGAATAAAAGAATCAGTTTCCTGAGATTTTTGCAGGTTGATTTAACAATTAGTCTTTAATACTAACAGTTATGTCTAGCATATATCTGCTAATAATAAACAAATCAGACTGGTCAATAAAAAGAAAATTAAACATTTTTTTAACAATGAGGTTGTTTTTTTTTGACAAAAGAAATATTTTCCTGTAAAGGAATCAAATGGAAAAAAGTATACAGATACTTAACAATCATAATAAAAAATTACACTTCTGGCCACCGTGACTGCAACACCAAGAAAGACAAGAGATAGCACAACAAAATTTATTTTGTAGACAACATGTTGACCAAGTATCAAATGATTAAATTTATAGACTTGTGCGAAGTGTGGTTCCTGCCAGAATCAGTAGCCAGATTAGCCGCCATTGTTGGAGTTCACCTATGCCACACACCTCGGCATTGATTCAAAGAGACTTTGGATTTGCCCTTGGGGTACAGCAGACCAAGCAGCTTCCACACGTTACCAAAATTGATCTGGTGTGGCAGCTGGGGATGTAATCTGGGTCAATATTTGAGCAACCATGGACCACATGTTTTCTATTGGCAAAAGATCCGGAGAGCGAGCCGGCCAGGGAAGCAATTCAATCTGGTGATCGACGAAGAAACTTTGGACAATGCGTGCCACATTTGATTGCGCATTATCATGTTCAAATATGGATGTGGCCAAGTCCTAAAGCTAAGAAAGGAAAACTGTCTCCAACACCTCTGATATGTAGCGCTGGCTGTTTAAAGTACCGGCAATGCGAACTAGAGGAGTGCGAGAGTGATATCCAATACCGCGCGCGCGCGCCCCATACCATAATACCCGGTGCAGGATCATGGTGGCGGTGCATGATGCAGCTGTTCAGCATCCTCTCTCCACGGTGTCTCCAGACTCGAATCCGACAATCGTGACGTTGCAGATAGATGTGTGACTCGTCAGTAAAGATAACTTCATTCCATTCTGCCGCCCACATCCTTCTTTCATCGCTCCATTGGAACCGGAGACGTATCTAGTTCTGCATCAAGGTTAGACCAAGCAATGGACGTCTTACTGACAGACCACTCTGCTGTAATTTGCTTCGAATTGTACGCGCAGTCACTGAAAGATGCGTTGCAGACTCAATGTGTTGTGCTAATGTTCGTGATATGACTGAGCGATTCGTCACTGCCATGAGCACAATTTACCAGTCCTCACGTGAAGTGGTGCACTGAGGTGGATGCAATCGACCACGTTGGTCCACCGTACCCTAGTGCATCGAACGGTCACATATTCGTATAACGTTGTTTGGTTTCGTCCAGCAGGACTACCGATTTCCCCGAAAGATAATTTACAATCTCGGTAGGCCACTATCCTTCCTCTGTGGAACTCGAAAACTTGACCAAAAGCTAATCGCTGTTTTCTATGAGTCATAACTGATCGTTTTTTGAAAAAAACTCAAGAAAAACACAATTGCCGAACTTGAAATCGTCGAAATCTCCAAGCCTTAAACAGCGCTTTCAGGTGGCGCCACAGGCGTGCGTGATGTGTGTCTGCGCTGAAATTCTAATCATTTGCATATCTCACTTCCGCTAATACATGTTGTAAATTTCACGTTTTTTGCGTGCTTCTTTCAGGGTGTTGCTTTTACGGTGGCCAGCAGTATACTATTTCAGGGATTTTCCAACTGTGAGGTGCTCTTCCGTAGGAGTCCTCTACGGGAAGGCCTAAAGCATTATGAAAAATCAAAAATAGAAATTATTTTTTTAAAGAATATTTATCTACTGGAAGGAAGCAAAATAAAATACATGCTGACACATTAAAAATAAAATACGATTTACATGTTTATTGAATTCTGCTCCTATTTAAAAAATTAGAAATTAAAAGTAACATAATACATATCGTATTACTTAAAAGTGACTTGCTTAAAATATCTACTCTTTAAAGAGGCTTCAAATACATATATTACTTAATAGTGTGTGACTATAAAATTTAATATTTATTTTGAGTATTTTTTAAGGTTTAAAATTGCCATATTGTAGCTTTAGCGCCAAAGAATACATTATTATTGCATTCAACACATTGTTATTGTATAGAGGGGGGAAGTATGAATATTATAATTGAAATTTGGGTCACGAATGTTGTAATTTCGAGAAGCACTGCACTACCATTTAACTAACAAAAGCCAATTTACCAATTAACAAATCTTCTTTAATCTAAAAAAAGGAAAAGCTACATCTCAATAGAATTAAAAGGAAAAATGCACATATGTTTTAAGGAATGCAATTCTAAAAGTTTAAAATCATCATTGATAACATAAACCAAAGATACAAAATGTCAAAAAGACCATGTTCTTACAGACTCCGAATCAAAATATTTTGACTATATGTTGATCATACTCCTAAAGTAATTTAACAATAAACTAAGAATATTTTTATAGTGATACATTTTAGAGGGTATGGTAAGATTTGTAAAATAACAAATAATACAAATCATGATCAAAAAGATTGAAGACAAAAATTACAAAATCAGAAACCAGGGTCCACTAAAGGAGCAGATTAAAAGAAAAATCCTAAATAATGGTGTTATATTTTAGATAGGCCGCGGAAATTTGTCCTGTACAAAGCGATTTATAATTCCTTTTAATGAAAGGAAACATTAAGAAATTTATATATATATATATAGTAAAACCTGTGTTTTATTTGTGCCGTAGATAGGGACAGCATAAAATTAAAAACACAAAAAAATATCCGAAAATTTCATAAATTCTTACATATAACAAACACTTTTGTGGAAATATCACTGAATTTTTTTTATCGGAGTGCAGGGGCCACATAAAAAAATTGGCACTTAGAAAATACGCTAACTATTTACGTAATTTATGAGAGAGTACTTCCATAACAAAATGAATTTTAAATTACACATGGAAACATTTTAGAAACATATTATTTCTCATTGTAAGAATGGAACTGTTTTCAAAATGCACATGCATAATTTACTGCTACTCATTGTAATTCAAAGCACGCATCTTCCTGTGATAAATTAGTTCAAAATCAATTTCGTCACTTGAAGATACAATCTCAATTGATTTATTTTTTGGCACAATAAAGTAAGACATAAGTTTTTGGGACAAAGGTTTGTTGGTCAGTTGCTTGTAAATCTCACGATAAACAGATATGCATGATCGAAGCTCTTTTTTGTGAAATTTCATACTCCTTTCAGAATTGGTGTCTGTTTAAAGAAAATGCTTTTCTAATTTGTCGGAAAACTGTATACCTGCACATATTTTAACCGCTCTCAATGAAACCGATTCTTCTTGTCCGTCTTCATAATGTATCTAATTATTGATAATGTCGCTGCCATTTAAAGTTTTGTTTTCAATCAAGCGCAGGCTGTTGGCGGGGTGAGAGAAAGCAACTGAATGTGCAATGTCAGGAGACTTCATAATAAATGAGCAGAGCGTCTTGAAGCATATATATGTACAAAACAGTGGCGTAACGTACACCCTTCACCCCTGCAGGACGGAAGGGGGGTCAAGGTCTGACTAACGTCAAGTACATATTTACCCGATTTATAAAATATTAAAAGCAAAATCTGACTTTGCAGAGGGAGGGGGGGCTAACATTCTCCGATCGCTCCTGGTACATTAAAAGAAAACATTACAGTGGCGCCAAAGCTGTAAACATTCATGTACCACATAAAAAAAGGACGCACAAAAACAGGTTCTACTGTATATATAAAGCTTGAAGAATTTAATAAAATACTTATCCAAAATGTTCTTAATCAGGCTAATATTAATTTAAATCATTAGCACATGCAGATCAAACAACACACATTTACAAAGTTAAATACTCAGAGATTAAACATTAACTTTCCTTTGCGTATCAATTTGTTAAATATATTTATCTTCAATATTACTCTTTTTTAATTTTCGAGTGAGTTTTGGAGTAATGTGTTTAAACTAGAGGCCTGAAAGAACTCAGATGTGAGCCTGCATTTTACATTTAAAAGTCGGAACAATTAACAGTTATTACTTAAATTAACTATCAAAACATTTGCGAAGGTTAGAATTCCCGTTCAGAATAATTCTACAACAACAGTTCCCATTTCATTTCCACGTAACTCTAAAATTTCAGTTTAATCCTCTAGGTAGCATTAAAGACGAATAATGAAAATGACAATGAGAAAATGAATCACTATGTGAATAGGCTGATTTGATTTGGGTTCAAATTATTGCACCTTTGCCAAACAATGGAAACCTTAGAGAGGAGCATCGGGATTTTTGAAGAACAAATCGTGTGTTCGTTTCTGAGTTAATGAAATTTCTGAATGATAATGCATATGTATATACATAATGTGGGTCTGGTTTCTTTAATTCTCTTGTGCCTAGAGAAAAGTTTTGAATTGATAGAATAATCATTTGTGAACATACGATTCATTGAAAAAACTATTTTGTCATAATGTTCTGTTTAAACTGTTGTTACTTTAGTATCAACCAGTGCAAGTACATCCAATTTTCATTCCTGTAAAGCAGTGATTCCCAAAGTGGTCTATATTGACCCCCAAAGGTCTACGACAACATATAAGGGGTTTACGTCAGTGAAAACACAATTTGAGGTTCCATGAAGTGTAAATGGAGGGTCTACGATAACCCTTCTCATTAACAGGATCATGACTAAAATTTTAAAAGAAAATCAAGTGGAAACCAAATTTTACCTAATTAATAGATTTACTTACTATATTTATAAAAGAGATTAATTTGAACGTTCAAGGTGACAGTAGAAACTTTATTTAATCAAGAACCATCCATTCAGCGTTTCTTGCCAGAATTTAGCTAAAGGAGTACAATATTGATGAAGCGAATTTTTCCGGGTTCTAAATTTGTCATAGTCACTAAATTTGTCAAAGTAAAGCCTTAAATGCGTAATATAACCATAAGTTATATTTTATATATACACTATCTGGCCAAAAGTATCCGGACACCCAGTGGTATGAACTTAGAGCATCCTGAGGCACATATTAATATGATGTTGGTTCCCCTTTAGCATGGATGACAGCCTGCACACGTTTGGTAAGACTTTCCACCAATTTTTGATAGGTGACAACAGGAATTGCCTTCCAGGCGTCCATCACAGCCGAAGTTAGTGCTTACAGTGAGGACGGTCAATTTGGTTGGCTACGTAATCTGCGCTCTAATTCATCCCAAAGGGGTTCTATGGGATTTAGATCGGGGCTCTGAGAAGGCCAGTCCAGTTTTTGAACACCCATTTCGTCAAACCACGTCTGTGCAAGCCTCAATGTGTGAATGGAGCAGTTATTCTGCTGGAAGAGAGAGAGAAATTGGCCTTCCCCGAAATATTGCCAATCACAGGAACTAACGAACCCATGCCAAACCACGAGAAACACCCCCAAACCATTATGCTTCCACCACCAAACTTAACAGTCGGCACAATGCAGTCACTAAAGAAACATTCGCCAGGCATCCGCCAAACCCAGACGCCTCCATCCGACTGCCAAACTGTAAAGCTAAATTCATCACTCCAAAGAACAGTTCTCCACATGTCCACAGTCCAATGACGGTGAGCTCTACACATTGCAATCGATGCTTTGAATTCTGTGGAATGATGTTTGGCTTGTGAGCGACTGCACGACAATGGGATCCCAAGTTTTTAACTCTTGACGGACAGTCCTGCTGCTAACACTAATTCTTGATGAACTTTGGAACTCTTGAGAAATTTCCACCAACGATGACTTGCGATTTTGTTTCATTACCTTTTTCAGAGTTCTGCGGCTGCGTTCACCAAGTATTTTCGGCCTACCAGTTAGTTTTTCTGCCGTTTCACTGCCTCAACGTTTCCACTTCACAATTACATCATTCACAGTAGGTTTAGGCTTCTGTAGTATGTCCGCAATCTCACGAACTTATTTCCCACAAAGGTGGCATCCCACTATACTGCCATGATCAAACTTACTAAGCTTCTTTGACGTACTCATTGCCTCCAAACGTAAAAATATAATCTGACAAACTACTACCAACACTTTTTTAGCTTTCAATTACGTATCACATATTGCGTCACTCACCAGAACCACTTTTTTAAGGGGTGTCCGGATACTTTTGGCCAGATAGTGTATGTGTGTATATGCATGTATAATTAACAAAATACTAAGAAAATTTCTAAGAGGAAAGAATACCTATTTTAATATAAGTAAGGGGTTTGATATACCCATATAGTCGTATTTATTTGCAGTATTTATTAACGTCAGGATCACAGATAAATCTTTTATTCAAAGTTCAAGAAAATTTGCTCTCATTCCTTGTATTTAAGAATATTTATTTTTAGCGCGTTTTTCACGTAGTAGAACAAAAGCGCTATTAGGACGCAAATTTCGTCTTCGTCTTCATTCCATATTTTGTCGTACCTTTTTCTCAGCCAATAAGCAACCAATTGACCTCAGGTTTTCGGAATTTGGTCGCATTTGTGCCCTAGATGAGCCAAATCATATTTAAATTTTCCCATAGTTTTCCCGAATTTTCCTATTGTAAAATACAACATGTGAAAAACGCGCTAAAATTACTTGGCCATGCCAATGATTGATATCTTGTTAATTTCTTATGCAGTTTATTTTTTTTATGCACTACATGAATTTACTTTGTCAAGAGGAACGTTTAGAAAAGAATGTTTTCTGATGAAATTAGTAATGTTATTGGCACTGGTTAAAACTGGTCACAAAACTATCAATATGTTTTCTTGAAACTCCTAGAACTAGAAGGTGTTTTCGTTTATCCTTTAGAATCAGAAAGTATTTTTGTGGAACACTATTCCCCACACACACTTTGAAGATTATATCTTAAAAATATGTAATGTAGATCAGCAATAGATCCTTTAAGGCAATTATAAAGAGTATTACAATTTATTATTTGAAAATAAATTTTAATCTATTTTAAACATAATTTACTCATCAGTGATGTTAATCTTTGATCTAAGTGTCACCTAGTAGTGCACTATGTTCAGTAAATGTAAAATATTTGCTTGTATTTTTTCACACAAATTGTCGAAGTCTAGGTCCATAAAGAATAACTGCAATCGCATTACATATTTAGAGTTTCATTTGTTTCTATACTTTGTTTTTGTTTTGTTGTACTCATGCTGAGAAATATTTTTCATACACATGGTACTGGATGACATTAAAATGCTTAGAGCTGTGTGAGAAATACCGTGTGTTTACATGAGTCTGCAATCCATAATTTAGGATCTGTTTTTGTTTTAGTTTAGATTTTTAACATAAAATCTAATGATATGTTCCAGGTATTTTTTCACTGATAGCTCAACTTAAAGAAAATACTTTTAGATTGGGTCTCACTCTGGCAGTGGACTGAAGTTTATTAGCTTTGCCCTCTCGACTCGACTCCTCAGAGGTAGAAATCTAAGGTTACGCTGAAGCACTATGAGCGCTAGAGGGCGCTTTGCATTCTCATACACGAACACTGAACATCCACAAATATAAATAGGTGCATTTTCTATTAGAAAATTATTTAGTTTTGCAAGACATTGTACTCACGAGTATACAATTATGTCGTAGAGAACTCAGGATAGTAAACAAACAAATATTCAAAATTTAGTAAGTAAGATTTTAGTATTCTTTTCTTATATTACAATAAAAGTTTAAAGATTATTGCCAAATAAAATTGTGACGGATCTATACGCGGCTCTCACTAATAACTTGGGGACTCTATGATAGAAACATTTCCTTTAACCAACTTTCACCGAAGGTAAGAAAACGTGATTATGCAAATTAAGTTATTATATAAATTCTGTATTCGCGAGTTTTGAGAGTTAGTGAAGGGAGGATCATGAGTTATTAAAGTGCTCATTTAAGATTATTAAAGTGATAATTAAAGATATCCAAAGTGAGGATCACTTGGATATGAGCTGATCAAGACAGCTATTAGTGTTCAAGGCCTCATCTGTAGGACTTCTGTCTGACATAGTTCAGGTATTGTGCGTATTATTTAAATAGAAGTTAGAAAATAATTTCTATAGCACGTTTGAGTTAAGAATGAGCCATTATAGGTTATCGTAGAAATTAGTTGAATGTCCGTAAATATTATCCCCAGGCTAATTGGTCTCACCTTCGCGCTTTAATCATTGGTCTAAATCAGTGATTCCCAAAGTGGTCTATATAGACCCTCAGGGGTCTATGACGATCTGCAAGGGGTCCACGATAGCAAGAAAATAATTTGGGGGTCCATGAGGTGTAAATGGGGGTCTATGACAGTTGTTCTCATTAAACCAGATCGTGATTTTAATTTTAAAAGAATATTTAACCAAATGGAAACCAGATTTTACCTATTTAACACATTCATTTACTAAATTTAATGTGGCTAATTTGCAGTTATATGACAGCATTAATTTTGTTGAAACTAAAACCACCATTTCAACATTTCTTGCCAGAATTAAGCTAAAGAACATAATATTGGACGTAAAGAATTTTCCTTGTTTTTCAATTGGTCACAGACAATCTGACCAGAAAATAACGTTTTAATCTACGTTCCACATTTAATTCTCTTTATTCAGATTTTGAAATTAGGTTTGAGAATGCATTAACTTGACAATTATCATAGAAAACAATTAATTCCTATGGTCACATTAAAAAAAAACTGTTTTATATTACAAGAGGTAATAACTGATCGGAATAGTAAGCAACGGGGGAGATATTTAATAAAGTTTATAAACTGTGTGTGTGATGTCAGCAATTTTGGCTTTCAAGAGCCAGTCATTTATTCCGAATTATAGAGTATTGGAGAAAAATTTTTTAATTGATTTTCCTAGAGAAAGAGTTTCAGCGCGGTTGTCGACTGGACACTACTAACCGAGGATATTCAGGGTTAAACCTGACAAAATTGATGACAAATGTTGAAAATTTGTTATTGAAGCACCATATTCACCATTCCTTATCATTATAAACATTTGTTTTTTAATCAGTTATTTTATGCATCACTTAAAATTTAAATTAATTACCACGTGTTTCTTAAGTTTCACTGTTTCCCAACTTCACTACAGTTAAATATTTAAATCTTTTAAAGTAAGTAGCTTTGTACCAGCTGTCATAAACACATTTAAGTTAATAAATTTGGAAAAATTTAATATTACGCAAGCAGGGGTCTACCTCAGACCGAAAAACATGGCAAGGGGTCTATGAGACAAAAAAGTTTGGGAACCTCTGGTCTAAATTATCTTAATTAGATTATTATTGTGCCTGTGTTAATTCTTGTGACAAATAAACGATTTTAGTGAATCATGTCGTCTGATCAATTAGTTGCTCTCACACTTATAGCCAGGTCCGAGAGTAGACAAGAGGGATTATAGGGAAGTAGGCACAGCCAAACATTACAAAGTTATTATATATGAATACAATTTTCAGTTTCTTAATGACAGGGATGAGCTTTAAATTCTTGTGAGTATACAAATATTCTAGAGAACATGAATCTATTTCACATACTCATTTATAAGTTCCTTTTCAATTTTTTTATTGAGACTCGAGCAACCCCGGATTATGCCTCATGGAAACCCAGGGTTCCGTGGAACACAGTTTGAAGACCACTGGTGAAAAAAATCATTTTAATTAACAAAGAGTTGCCTTCGTTGTTTGGCACACAGTTTAAAATTATGTAGGTAAAAAGTAATGCGCTGTTTTCCAGGTTAAATAAAATATACTAAAAAGAAAAAGCATCTTAGAGTTTTTGGAAAAATACATGATACCACTTAGTATCCTCCGTATATAGATGGTACTCTTTAAATTATCTGGGACACAAAAGGATTTCTCTCCGGTGGGGTGTCCTGTGGAGAGTGAGTACTGATTTAGGTGTCGGTTTCGTATTCCAGTCATTGTTCAAAATTACGATTAAAAGTTACATTTAGTAGATTTTTGTGATCTACAATAAAAACACCCATCATAATAAAGCATTATACAGGGTGTCCAGCCTTAATGTGACCCAATAGCTAATTCCCGAACCGTTCGGTTTAGATATGCACTTCCAATTTGAAAAATGTTTTAAAACAGGTAAGGAATGTTTTTTACGTGCTTTTCGAACCAAAAAACCCATTTAGAAAAAAATTAGAAAAATTAATTTTTTATATGGTCCCCAGGTCCTATCACTTATATTTAGAAAAATATGCAGTACACACAAAAACAAAGTAAACACAAAAAGTTTCATTTTATTACGATAAAAACTGGCCGAGTTATGGAACTTTGAAAATCATACTTTATAAGCATTTTCTAGGCTATTTTCAAGAAGCTAGTAAGGAGCCGTCTCCAAAGTGAAATTAGTTGGAACTCTGCTAGGAAACTTTTGCTCTTGCACGTCACTCTTAAGCAAATCGTTTTTAAATTTAAAAGCATACGTGTTAATATACTATATACAATAATTGAGTACTTATGAAATAAAATTTATTCTGTGTATGTGTAAAACGTAGAAAAATAAAATATTTTGGACGAAGAAAACATTTTAATAGGAGTTCCAAAAATAGTCTTATATGCTACGGCTTCAGTCTGATTTGATGCGTTTTTGCTGATCTTGACGAAATTTAAAAATCTGTGGCGTAGTCGCTTTCAATTGCATACAATCGTATTCTAATATTACGAATTATAGTAGGGGAGAACGAGATGTATACAAATGAAGAAACTTCGAAATGGTACTGTTTCATGGGCAGTGTAATCGAAATAAAAGAGTGGCGACAAGAATTTATGCCATTTAATTTCCCACTCGAAGACATCCATCTTATTGCACAATTGCCCGGGCTGTTCAGCGCTTGTATAAAACAGAGAGTTGCAATATACGTATTCCTTGTCTCGTGCCTTCACCATTATTTAAGTTAATTTGGTCATTTTGATATAATAAAATCCCTGATTATGATTGGCGCATCATTTCACATTATGCTATAATTTGAACGGCAAATCCTGTATTATTTTGCTGCTATTTGTTAAAACAAGGTGTTTTAACCTTTTCAGTACAAGTTATATTACTTTAATTTAGTTTTTATTGTTTGCCATACCGCAATACAAATTGTCAATCTATGATGTTTACTACGATGGTTTAATTTTTCAATGATTTTTTTTTTTGTTTTTGCTCTTTCTGTATAGATAATGAATTACTGTGCTCTAATCTCATTTTATATACGACTCCCTTTTCTGAGCAACTCAGATGCTTCAAATTTATGTAGCATAACTCGGCCAGTTTTTATCGTAATAAAATGAAACTTTTTGTGTTTACTTTGTTTTGTGTGTACTGCATCTTTTCTAAATATAAGTGATAGGACCTGGGGACCGTATAAAAATTAATTTTTGTAATTTTTCTGTAAATGGGTCTTTTGGTTCGAAAAGCACGTAAAAACATTCCTTACCTTTTTTTAAAACATTTTTTAAATTGGAAGTGCATATCTAAACCGAACGGT
>BMAO01023379.1:0-30215 GCA_019973975.1 Trichonephila clavata | reverse complement strand
TATGAAGAGGAGGTAATAAATCTTTTTCTGATGGAGCTACGGTTGTACTGATGACGTTCCATTTTGTCAAGGATAAGATGTCTGGTAGTGACCAGGCAGTTTTTGTCCAATGTATCTCACCGGCTCTACTGTCCCAAAATCTTAAAAAAAGCAAGAATATATATTTTGTATAATCTGCTTATCCAACAAATGGTTTGTTTTGAAGTCTACACAAAAGTTATCTAGATTTTGAATTTCTTAGGAATCATAGCCACATATCATTACAGTTTTCTTCCACATGTACCGACTGTCCTACAAGAAAAGATGTAAATATATTTCCAATATGCATCAAAACTGCTTTGAGTATAATTTTGAATGAATCAGTAAATAGACGCCATTCAGGTTAATCTTTTTCTATTTTCAAGCACTTAATGAGTTCTTAAACATCACACAAAAAACTAGATTTCCCTCTTTGGAGAAAAAAAATCTGAGTATATTCTTTCTCTCGATGCCTTTACAACAAAAATCAGGTCCCAGGAGATAGAAAGATTTTTTTTAGTAGTAGTCTCTATCCTAGCAATTCGGCTGCTGCATCTTTGGAAAAAGCCTAAATCTCTAACTAGGTCATTGAGAGCTCAATTTGAGTAAAAAGAAGTCTCTCGTTTATAGAAACCTCTGAGCTAGATTAGGTCTTCTGGAAAGTAATGCATAGCCATCCTCCGACTCACTCAGAATATTGTACGAATTGGAGTTCGTACTTTGTCTTGGTCTCCAATTTGAAATAAGTAAAATACACGTCCTTCTAAAAATCACTTATGTGTGTGTGTTTCTTTATTGACTTTTTATCGCGTATTCACCAAAGATAAAAGTTTTTCCTAGAAATGACACAACCTCTTGAGAAGCTATAATACTAGAAAAAAACACAGTAACGTTTCGAATATAGTTGAGAACATATACCGTTGCCCTCAGCCCTGTTGAGCTCTTACATCCCTTCATGGCATTTCAAATGGCTGTGAAAATTGTTCCATTACCCAGTGTTAACTAATTTCTTAAAAAACAACTAAAATTAAACTTTTATATTTATTGAAAAACTTCAAATCAAAGGAATTATATTAGTATTTAATTTTGAGGAGTATGATAAAAATCTGAGAAAAAAATGATCAGGACGGAGGGCGGGCTAAGCCTTGTCAATCCGAATGCAGCAAGAAATCTGAGAGTTTTTAAAAGATTAGTGATTATAAAATTGCATGCTCTGATAAAGAAGATCCTGATTGGTTGTCAAAAAGGCATAGAAAATACTTTCGAAAATTTGCAGAAGAGCGAAAAATTTCAAGAATCAGAAATTTTTTCATTTAGATACATAGTAACGATGAATCGCTAAACTAAAAATGTCATAAATTATAAAAAGGCCAATTTTAATCTATATTTGTCTATAAGAATTTAATGTGGGGTATTTTTATAAATGTTTGTAACAGATAAACTTGAGGAGTTGTCAATTTGTTCAAACAAATTTAATAGGTTGTTTTCTAGATTGATGAACCCTTTTGTAGTTCTTGAACAGTGTGACGTTAATATTCACTGACTCCCTCACTGATAGCTTGATGAAGAGTTTTAACTTTCCCTGCAGCTCAAAGTTTAGAGTGCAACGTTTTGAACGCTGAATATACGCTGAGGATGACTTTATATGCGCAAATGATAAAGGTTTAGCTTATTAAAACGTATCTAATTGGACAGCAGGTTTTCTTATACTTATCCTTGTTAACGATTATTTCTGGTACTTTAGAGAACATGCCAAAACATGTCAACCCAGATAGTAATATCCCTCAAAATTCTCTTTAAATTAATTAAGCCTTTAGAGGAGGGATCATTTGACCTTCTTCCTTTGACTTACATTACTCCTTCTCTACGAGTATTCTCTATTTCTCCCTTCACACCATTTCTCTAAATTTTTTCCGTTTATTGCCGAGTTCAGCTATAATTAATAAAATTAAGGTGAATTTTGATTTTGTTTTAATTAACGTCCTTTTTGGAGCAACACGAAGGCCATAGGCGACGGACTTTGTAATTTTAAACCTCTGTCATTGCCGTTTTTAACCTCCGTGGTGCCCTAGGCACTTCAAATTGTTGCGTCCCACATACTGCTATTTCCAGAGCACCCCCCCCTTCAGTTCTTACCTTGCCAGTTTTGGTTTTTGATAGATTTTCCCTTACTCTTTTCCATTTCTTTGCTTCTGCTGTTTGGAGAGTTTCCGTTACCCACCACCTATGAACCCACCATATTCTGGACTGGCAACCTTTTGGAAAGAATAGTGGCATGGTTTGGCCACTTTTGCTCATTTTTTCACCTTACGACATCACGGACCACTCAACCGCCCTTTTGTATATTAGTGCAGTAAATTAATGAAATCGTTTGCAATTACAATATAGAGTATACATTATTGTATGAACTTGTTTTTTTTTTCAACTTGGCAATTATCCTCTTTTCATCACTTATCGTTTTAGTATCTTTTACTTTTAGATATCCTTATTATTTGTTGAGTCATTGTCATTGTACTGATACAGCAAAGGTTTTCTTGAGCTTTGATCGTTGCAAAATCATTAATAACATCACTGAGTTCACAATTTCCATGGCAATATCACTTTGAGTGCATAGCAACACCCAACTTTTTATTTTCCATTGGAGATCTCATTTCAGTCTTTACTCTCCTAAAAGCAGAAATGATTCTCTGATGACTCGCTGGGCGCTGTAATTTTTATTTTTTCTCTTTTCACGCCCTCCAATTTTTTGAGCCCCAAAGTCTTTTGCACCCTAGGCACGTGCCTAGAGTGCCTAAGCGGAAAAGTGGCCCTGATCACTGTCAAGTGACGAAGGCGACACCTGAGCTGGCATCCTCTCCAAATTTCTCAACCATGTTAACGGAAATAGCTTTAAACTCGGCATATTGAATGTGCATCAGCCTTTCTACACGATGAGTAGCATCAGAACTCAAGCCCGCGACTCAACATCGCTGGCTATGAGTCAGTGATCAAGACCAATCATCGACCACAGCCAAAATTAATGTGAGGAGTCATGTTTTTATGGAGATTTTTAAAATCAAAAATCGAATGCCAGATATCGATTAAGGCAGTGGTTCTAAAACTGTGGGCCCATGGGCCATGGGTCCCCATGGCCTTTCTAGGTGGTCCGCGGAGTTTATCATGTAACGTTAAGACAGTGGTGTAACGTACACACCTGCATTGCGTGGGGTCCAGGGACTGTAGAAAGCCCAAAGCTTGACTGACACTAAGTACATATTTGGGTTTGGGGCCCAAAATATGAGTTTGAAGGGGGCCCTAATATTCTCCGTTACACCACTGCGTTAAGATTATCCTCTTTTGCAAACTCTGAAAGGCCTTGTGAACAAATTGAAAGATATACTATCCTAGACTAAATCACTAAATTGCCCCCAGTAAAAAAGGTCTAATATAACCTGTAATTCGATCAAGAATATAAGGGCAAGGAGGGTTGTTCAAAATCTTGGGGTCCGCGATGTCAGGCTAAAATGTAAAGGGGGTCTGCGGTGATCGAAAGTTTAAGAACACCAGAGATAAGATGTTCAAACACGTTAAAATGACCAAATTTGTTCAAAACGCATATTTTGTTTTGTTTTTCATTTTATTGAAGAGAAATATCTTTTGGCTTTTCAAAACATACCTTGTTTTGCTTCTACGTTACCTAGAGGCCTTGTTACAGTAAATTTTATAAAATTAGAAAAACAGGAAGAGTGTGTCTTTGATCTACCAGAAGAGGACATTTAAATTGTTCAAAATCTGTCATTGCGAGTCTGATAGCTCAAAATATTACTACAATCCTATTTTTATGAAACTTTTTGAGCCTGATATTTATATTATTTTCTAGAGAATGTACAAAAACATTTCTCATTTCATGAATATTTTTTAAGTTATGGTCTATTATTTAAATAATAATCTCATAAAACGTGTCACATTTTTAGTAATATTTTTTTAAGGTATCCGACTACTTGCGACAACTTTTTTTTAAAAAAAAAAGAGGTATGGGGATTTTTTTGTTGTTTTTAGATTTGCTTAGTACATTTTAAGAAAAATATGCTAAAATTAAGAAGAGAAAAAGAAATTATTAATAAAATGGGGAAAAATTGGTAAAAATTAACATAAATGGGGCCCATTCCCAAAAGTTTATAAGCAAATTTTCAATTTTTTAAATTCTGATGAGTTGCTATGTTATTCATTTTTGAAATGACCTTAAGGGTAAGATATATTTTAATTTTCACACTTTACCTTAGTCATTATACGAAATTGCTTAAAAAAACAGTGATTATATTCACATAAGGGACTCTAAAATTTGTAATAGAGCAGCAATCGATAAATCTGAAGGTCAAAACACTTCTACTATTATACAGAACATACACAAAAAATTTCAGTTAATTATTTTCAAAACTTTTTGAGCAATCGCTGTCCCGTTTGAGCCCTTTAAAAAACACATTTCGAGTAAAACGCGTTTTAAAGCAAGGTCTCTCTTGCTTAAAGTAATGGCATCTGCGTTTACTAAAACACTTGTAGTTTTTGTTCTAGTGAACGAAACATAATAAACTTGGTATTTTTATAAAGCTAATAAGATGACCTATAAAAAAAAATCAAGAAAATATTTTGTCAATTTTTGGAAATGCTCACTATTTTAGGGTAGTATACCTTAACTTTAAATATATTTATACTAAATATATTAAAATTTTAGTAAATTCTCTAGATAAATACTTAAGCATCTAATTTGTTTCAATAATACTTTTACTGATAGAAGTTTATTACTTCTTTCTCTGATTGCTTTGAAGTTTTTCAAAAATATCGCTTAACTTTTAATAATAATTGTGAATTTTTTGTGAAATTTTAATATTTTTTTAAATATTGTTAGAACTAAATATTAGTATTTATTGGTATTGATTCCTAAAAAAGTATTTATAATGTTTTAGTATGCCATTTTTTACAAAAAGTACTCCGAATATATTCGAATACTTTGAACTGAATTTTTACGCGAAATGGAACTCAACTCGAGAGTCTCACAATAACATTTGACGTAATGATTTTTTTAATTATTTTTTCCGGTTTTATTAAGTTGAAATCGAAAAGAAAAGGTCAAAAAATCCTCTTCAATTTTTTAGTTGCAAACTTGTTACATTAACGAGTTATAAAAATAACTAGATTAGAGCAATACTTACAATTTTAACAAATGTGTAACAAAAAACCCATCCATTTTTTAAATAAATTCATAGAAAACACATAAGCATTTATTTTCCAAGAATTTTTAGTTTATTTTTAGTGACAGGTGTAAGGGGAAGTTAAAAGGCAACTTTATGAAAAGAAATTTGTGTGTATTATTTTTCATAAGATACACATTTATCTCTAAAAAAGTTCAATCTTTCTTCGACAATGAATTTATAATCATAATTGATGAGATAAAGCTATTTTGAAAACTATCGATCACTAAAATACTGACACATAGACTGCGCTGGTAATTGGAATTATAAATTTTAAGTAGACAAGATAAGCTGCATTTGCATACCTTTAGACGGCTATTGTCACTTATGGATGATGTGAACTTATTTGGCGATTAACTTATTTTGCTTACTACTAGTTCTTTCAATGCAAAACATGTTACGTGATTATTAAACTAAGTATATATTATCCAAAGGGTTTAATAAATGACAGTTAGTGGAGTTCTTGGACAAGTAATGGCTTTGTCTTGTATGTTTTTATTAGTTATGTTAGAGATTTGAAATTCAGGTTAATATTCTCTTAAAATATTTATTCTCACGACTTTGCTATTTCTTATTATTTTCGGTTCGAAATTTTTATTATTTATTTTTAGAATATTCTTAAATTATATTTATTCTTAGAATATATTTATATTTATGTAACAAATGGGCCATTACATATCAGAACAATACAACATTGTTAAAAAAAATTCACCGTTACCAACTATGATTTAAGATTTATTAGTGAAAAAACCAAAAACATCAATATGATTAAACTAAAATATATTTTTTGACTGAAAAATTCCAAATTATTTAAATATTCTATAGGATAAGTATTTATTTGTGGAATTATTAATATATCGATGTACTAATATCGTATTTTCAAAGTGAATAGAATTTTAGAATTCTAGAATAGAACTTATAATAGACTTTTAGAAAGAACCTATAATATAAAATTTTAGAATAGAACTTAGAGTATTTATAAAATAAATGAGAGAGAGAGACTATCATATTAATAGTCATTCACTCTGCAAGTCATTCACTGATATATGTATGTATAAATAAAATTTATACTAATTCACATTAATGTGCAAAAAATGATCATAACATTTAACCTCTTTTTTTAACATTTAATAAAAGCTTAAATTACATGAGAATAACATGCAGCTATAACATTGGTTATGCGAAATACATCGACTATGTGATATTACTGGTTTTAACAGTAGGAATACGATTTTTTTTCACGATTAATATCGTTTATTTTGCAACAAATCAAATATTATTTATCTCAAATACGATACATGATATTTGAGAATAAAAACCCAAGCACACACGTTTTCAAATTTCCAAAATCCTGTCAAAAATGATTAATAATGTCAAAAACAAAATATTAGATGTTTGAAATAAGGGGCAAAACTTAATAAAAAGAACAAAAACGATTGGTTTCATCCACAATTTATTTAAATCGGAGGTTCAGTGGATTTTTAAATCGCAGTCTGTCTACTTCTAAAGGTACACCAAAAAAAATGCAAGAAATGTTGACCAAATAAATTTTCTGCAAAAACAGTTTTCGAAACAATTAGACAATAATACTAAAAACAAAATGGAGACAGGCTCTAAAGCAATTCTCCTCCTGTATTATTTATTGTGTATTGGAGTCCATATTGAATTTCTGGAGTTTTCTTCTGCTTTGATAGTTTTGATATTTGCTCTTTTAATGTAAAAGATATTTTTGTTCATTTCTGGTGATCATATTTTCGTGATTCTAAGTAAAAAACTACGCATCATCAAACTAAATTTCTATTGAATATATATATGATATACCGTGGCCGCGTTGGAAGGTTGTTGTTGTTGTTTCAAATCCCCTTGGAGCAGGAAAGCCTACACCAAGTCCATTTGGTCTTCCCGCATAAGAATGTCACTAAGCAGGTCTTGATCTCCAAACAGCTGTTCCAGGGAAATGTGCCAGCAGTCCAGAAGATGAGAAGAAGAAGCAGGGAGAGAGCAGGGATAGGTAAAGAAAAACTTAACCCCCTGCTTAAAGGTCATACCACGCAGGAGACCACTTCTAAAGCGCGCCAAGGCTGTTTGAAGAGCTCTGGATCCCCTACACTGTAAAGGTAGACCAGGACTCTTAGCTGCGTACCAGTGGTGAGCAGGAGGCTTTCGCCAAGTCAGATTCATTTTAGCTTTGTGGAGGGAATGAATTTCAGAGTGGCTCAAAACAGAGGAACTGGGGTTAGGGAGATCACAATCCCTATCAGCCAGCTCATCAGCTGCCTCGTTCCCAGGAACACCGCGATGTGGTATCCACTGAAGACAATTGTTTCATCTGGCTAAGCCTAGCCAATTTGGATATAATATCTAGACCCCCCAGTACTGTCCATGATCTTTGGCCAATTCTTCAGATATTGGATGGAGCTTCTGCTGTCTGTCAGGATCCAGATAGTGTCCTTTGGAAGGGATTTCTTTATTTGGATCATCATTTTGACTTTGATATTACATATTTAATATTATTGAGGAGGCAGTTTTGTGGTTAGTTACTCTTGTTTATTATACATTGAACATGTAGACACACATATGACATCACAAAGAAACACACACACAACAAAAATACACGAACGCTAGCTGCAGCCAGTTACATGATTAAAGAAAAAGACGGAAGAGAAGGATCTCTAGAAATCTCGGTATTTATAGTAAGTGGGAAATTGCATGATCTGGGTGAGTGGATAGATGCAGTTAATTCAAAAGGTGGCCGTTAGGCGGCTAGCTAGGTTTTTAATTAATTGTGGGTCCTGAAGGAATGGACCAAAGATAAATCAAAAGCTGTTAAAGCTTAATTTATTGAGGATTATTACATATATATATACTGAAATTTAAAAAAATCCCACACATAGAATATCTCTTAATATCACGTGAGGCCTCATTTAGTCCGGTGACTTACAGCAATTCGATGTGATTTTACCAAGCAAGTCATCAGAAGTCAACTTAAGAAATATTCAGTTATGCTACCTCTACAGCTGTCCTTAACTGAGGAAGAGTCACCCCTGCAAGATTTTGTGCACAAATGGAACTTCAGATCATTCTCCGTATATATTCGGTAGAGCATAGCAATCTAGGTGGACAAATTCTTCGCTAGAACTGTCCAGAATGTTCTTTAAATCTATCGCGAATGATGGAGAAAGAGGACGTGGTACATTGTCATTCAGGAGATTCCATCGTCCTTTAGGTACATAAAGTCTATTGAAAGGTTGGATATAATCTCCAAGTAGTTTGCTATAAGACTGCTAAAGGGGTAGCGCTTTTGAAGTCGTTGTAAAGGTCGGATAATTCCCGTGAAAGGCTGCATTAGGAGGACATTGGGATGCTCGTAGATATGAGACATGATAAGTCCCTGTAGGTTCAAGCGAATCTGGAAGTCAATCTGAGAGAGAGCCCGTTGAAGTGTGCTGGGGTGTCGTAGAGCGTTGAAGCCAATAAAAGTGTCATTCTAGTGTCTGTGAAGCTCATTAGCGTATCGAGAGTCTGGTTTCCTCTTTTGGTGTACTTTAAAGGTGGAATACGTCACGCCCACAAAAGAGACTCGTAAGGCAGAATCATTTCTGTTTGGACGTAGCCGGGATCACTATTCGGCTATTGGTTCTAGTCACCCCTCAAGCGGTGAACTTTGAAGCTGGAGATTGGCGTGGGAACTGCGGTGCTGGTCACCTTTCTGTCGGTTATATAAAAGGAGGCCAAAAAGGTTGACTTGTCTTGCAACATAAGCGTTGAATTGTCTGGTCTCGGATAATTTCCCACGCGAAACTACATTACCGTTGAGACGTCACTAGTTCCCTAACAGGAGATGGGTTCATTGGTGGAGACCAGCGAAAGTTTAACATAGCCATTTCCTGTCATTGATTCAGTTTGACGAGACGACCTACTCTTTGACAGGTGAACATTCCAGGCATGAAAGCCACCAGGAATGAAAGTGCCTTGTTGACAACTTAGGTCCAAGGTGTCCTGAAGTTTGCGCAACATTTATACCTTACCATCAGTTCTTACGAACTGAAATCGTGATTCATCGGACCAAGTAATATTTTTTTAGTCCTCCGGCTGATGGCGTGTTGTTAGTAAAGATATTTGAATCGATTTTTTTTCTCCCATATTTCATCAACGTAAAAATTCATGACGCTGTTTTAATGAGCACGGCCGTTGTGCATCCAACATTGATTATTGCTGTTATTTGATGCGATGTTGCTTGTTTGGTAACACTAACTGCTCTATGCAGGTGCCACTGGTATCTGTCAAAGTAGCCGTTGTCGACCACGACGTTGTTTATGGTGGAAGTGTGATGCTTAAAATAACATATTCTCGAAGCACTGCTGATATTGTGGATCGAGGAATGTTGAATTACCTAACAACTTCCGATTGGAATGCTCTCTACGGCTAACTCTAAAGAGTATCCAAGTCTGTTACTTATTGATGGTCAGATGGTCAGCCATAATCGTGCCAGAAAAATTTTATATGCATCAATTGAGTACAAATGAAAACTGTGACACTTTGCTCAGTTATACATTTTTTTAAGCGATGCTACTGCCGTCTGAATATTGCCGTATATGCGTGTATATAACACATTTTAATATAATTTGAATGATTTATTTTACTTTATTCTGAAAAAAGTTCTTCGTGTTTGAGATATTGGGGAAAAAATAGAAAAAGTACCTGAAGTAAAACCCGTGATTCAGTGATTCTACTTAAATTTCTCGATAAGAGAGTCAGTAGCGGAAACAAGAAGGGGGGCGGGGGCAAATCATTCCCCTCATAGACTAACAAATTTTTAATTTTTACCTTAGAGATTACTCCTCGGCGCTTTCGTCTACGCGTTCTTTAAAATGTAAACTTTATATAAGAGAGATCTGTGTGTACGCCACAGCACGGATCTAGTAGAGTAACAAGGTTTCATCGTCAAATAACATTTTTGTCGCATTTAATACGTTTTGATCATAGGTTATACCAAGCTTTTAATACAATAAAAAATACGAGAAGAAAAAATGAATTATGGGGGGAATTATTGCGTAGCATTATGTTTCATTAAGTAGATTAATTTTTTTAAGCTATGGATTAAGAATAGTTCAGTTTCAAATATGTCTTTGATTAATTGGTTGAAGACTAGAACTCACACGTACTACGCTTTTTCAGATTGAAAATGTTCCAATTCATTCTAATTTTTCGTTCCTGTAAAGATCAATATATTTTAATATGCCACCTACTCATTCACATTTGTATCAGGTTATTCCCCCTCCTCTCATAAACAATATATACTACATTTCATCGAATCTGTTACTTAAAAATAGTATATTTCATATAATAAAATGAAAAGCTACGATCCCTATATTCAATGCTTCTAAATTTTAACCCCTTCTCGACTTTTCCCGAGCTGAGCTCGGGCAGGCGAAACGTACCATCCTGGCTCATTCCGATTGTAGCTCGGGCATTGTGAAAATTTACACTGTTTCGATCTTTCCCGAATTATTTCACATGTGCTTTTAACGGTTTTCGATAAATGATAAGCACCACTCGGTGGAATTTTCTGCAAACGGAGTACGTCTTTCTGTTGAGCGTCCCCTTCGCGTCTGTCTGAAAGACTTTTTGTTGACAACATTTCCCCAAAAGAGAAGAAAGTTAATCCAACAGTACAGTGTATTATTTGATGCTCAGAGACAGTAAAGGAAAGAAAGTACGAAGAGCAACAAGATTCTTCTGTCCAAGATTGCGATGTCAGGTTATGTGCAGTACCATGTTTTCGAATTTATCATACACGATCAAATTTTGATTAACAATTTCATAATCATCGCTGAAAATTCAAAAGTTGTAAATAAAATTTGTAATTCAAAATAAAATCTAGGTATTCTAAGCTTTATATTTATAGTTAGTGTGAATTGTGTGACACTAAAATCGAATGATATCTGTCATACAGAAAGCCAACTTTACATGTAAATTGTACTCATTTATTCACATAAATTTTTTTTACATTGATTTTTTGGAAATTTTACGCGCAAGTGGAGTTATTGTGTTTAAAAAGACACGTGTGTTTGAAAATACGGTTAAAAAATTGACATTTTTTTATCCATAATCCAGAAATAAAATGAGCCTGGAAGGTGTTAAAGAAACACTGTGATCAATGAGTTTAAGAAATGAAACTTTTTTCTACAGAAAAAGATTTTTCGATTGCAGACTGCATACATTCCCCTTCTTCAGAAATGCATCGAAGACACATTTAAAATTAAATTAAAGAGGTACAAAAGGGGGGAAAAGCCCAGTACTTACTGATTTAATTGATTCCACACACACCAAAACTGGTACTACTTCCGATGAAACATGTAACCATGCGTGTATTTCCTGTATCTATCATCGCAATTATTAGTTGAAGAATGTCAAAGATGATTGCTGCTGATTCGAAATACTGCAAATAAAATTCTGAATAGGGTTTTTACTAGGCAAAAGGCTGTATATATTCTACCTAAAAATTTATTCATACAACGAAAAAATAAGAAAAGAAGAAGGCGTTCCAAGGGATGGGCAGTTTCTTAGCAGATATTTGGGCAATCCGATCTCATGGGTGAGCGATTTTGATGAAAACAGGCTTCAACTTTGAATTCAGAAAGAGTCGCGGAGAGCGTGTATTTGGGGCCACATACACCTCGTGCCTAATGAACCGCGCATGAGCAAGATAGATGGTCGACTTTTCGAACAGAATTCAACTTTTTGAAAAAAGGTGCGCATCGAAAGAAAAGTCTTTTGAGAATTCCTGTAAAGAGAGATTACGCACTGCCAAATTCTTTGAAAGTTACATCGTCGCTGATCTTTTGTACTATATAAACTCGAATTATATCACCATCAACTTATTTTCGGTATAGAAGTGTGTATCAGTGTATTAGAATACAGTTTATCTCAAATGTTGTTCATCTTCCATAAGCAGAATTAGATAAAAAGATTTTGAACACTTGTAGAAATATCGGTTGCATAAAATTTTTCAAAAGGAAAGTATACCTTGAGGTTTAGTTCATTTACTGCTTTCTAGAATAAAAATAAATGGTTGATAATTGTATAACTTTTATTCTCTCTCTCTCTCTCTGTGTAGCTTTCCGTAAAGTAACATATATTTTTCATTTCTTATTTAACATATATTTGCCATATAAATTTATCGTCTACCTTTGAACATTTATTATGCGCCGAATTGTTATTATTTTCTCTTGAATAAACTCGTAAAAAAATTTCATATCAAATGTAGACCATAAAATTCCGTAAATTATTCAGGAACAAAAAAATACTAAAAGATATTTCAACACCAAAATTTGTCAATATTTTACGAAAATTTATTTAAAAAAAAATAAACACTTTGAAATTTTGAAACTTTTAAACTATAGGTAACCAAAAAATTATTTATATAATTTTATGATTGATATGCGAAAAAGAGCTGCCAGTTTCTTTCTACTTAGGCTAAATAACACTTACAGAAACAGGTTTTCAAGATTTTAAAGTGGTAGCTACTTTCAGCATTTTTAAAACAGCCATTTTCGGATCGTTTACTACGCGCAGAATTATGCGTAAACACATTTTACTTTGAATAAAATTGTTAAAAAAAAATGTTCAAGGATGTTCAAAATGTCCTTCAACTTCTACTAACATGGTGGCTCCACCTTCGCAAAGCACAACCTACGGATGATTCACTATTCTTCAGAGTAACGGAAAGTAAAAAATAAATGTAACGTTGTAATTTTAGGTAGTGTTTCAAGCTTAGAAAAATGAAACAATTTTAATGTTATATTATTGTGATTTTTCTGATTAACAATTGTGTTGTGTTCTCATTGACCGCCCATGTAATTTGATTTTGAACCCAAAATAGAGTTTTCGTTTTGTTGTGTCTGAATTGGAATTTAATTTTCTCTCAATAAGGCTATGGATTTTTTTATAAAATATTTGGTTCTTCGATAAAAATACCTCTTCCACGATATCTCACGATGATTTTGGGAAATTAAGGGACACAGTACGATTCAATTGACAAAAATCGGTCAAAAAATCAAATTAAATTTTTTTTAGCTTACATTATTCTTTATATACTTTTCTATAACCTGACAAAATTTGAAAGCTCTAAAAAACACAGAATTATGGCGGCTTTTGCATTCGTTTTTATTCACATCCCTATGGCAAATCAAAACTTTGAACTTACTTATCTCGGAAAAATAAAATATTTAGTTTATCTTCATTTAAAATGCTAAGGTTTTCTTTCTATTGTGCCTAATGCTTTGAATTTTTTTTACCTATTTCTAAGAGTACATGTAACAAAAGTTGGTATTCATTTTTGAATCAAAGCAATACTTATTTTTTAAAAAATAATCAAACTCATAATTTGTACATTTTTTAAGGAATTTTCAATAAGCATCCATAAAAAGAAGTATTGTATGAATAGCAATCATGTTATCGCAAAACCCATACCCACTTTTGCTGTGCATAGTTATACATACTTGTAAATCAAATTTCATTCGTGTATGTAAACTTTTGTAGGAGGAGTAGCATTTTAAAATCACTTAACAATTTTTTCCCCCTAAAAAATTAAATGTCTAGCTTTTTATGAAATTTTGAGCATAAAATCTGTTTTACATAGTATACACAAATAGGAGGCAACCAAAAAATTTTTGAAAATCCTTAAATTAAAATTTTTTGCTTAAATCGTACCAAGTCCCCTTAAGAATTTTACGAATTTTTTTTACGTTCAATTAAATTTTTTATATAAATGCTGAGTTTGAAAAATTCCTCTAAAACTAATTTAAAAATGATTTCTTTCATGTCACAAGAATACGAATGGATATTCGCAGAAATAGACTTACAGGAATATATTTAAAATAAATAAAATAATTGTAGTATATGATTATTTTTTAAATGCAGTGAAATATTTATAATAATCTCTTTGTAGGGCCCCGCACAATGCTATATGTTTATCCACAATCTGTATATTTATTTCGATTAATTTTCACCGAAGCTTTCAAGAAGTGTGCGAAGAATTATTCATAAAACGTATATATATAAATCATAAGTTGAAGAGAAGTAACACACACAATAATAAACCTCTATTTGAGGTGAATAGAATATGTAAATTGCATTCAAAGAAAATAAGACTACAATGTAAACCTATATCTGCTACCCCTCCGGCATAGTGGTTAGTGACGCTGACTGCTGCGCCGTTGGACCTACGTTCGAATCCTGGGGAAGGCATGGATGTTTGTAAATGTATAGTACTTTCGCGGTATGGGGGTACTCTCTAAATAGCCGTCGAGCTTCTCGTGAGGTTGGTAGATGGGGAAGAGAGGAAAGAGACCCTGGCCACGATGCCATAAAATGTCGTTACTGGCTTACCTAATAGACTTATCAGGACTACTACAAAATGAATCAATTATACGACGGGAACTTTGGTATCCCAAAGTTCCCGTCTCCTTTTAAGTTCTGTCACATTGATAGGTAGATTTTGAAGTCGGAAGGGTCGACATTCCATTCTATTCGAACACGTCGCTGTACACGCATGACTGATTTAAATTCCGTTAACCAAAATACGCACTGCACCTTTTACTTAGGCGTTCACATCTGTACTAATGAAGTCAGTGTAAAAAGTCGTCAGCGATTATCGTCTAATATCGCCTGCGATTGCCGAATAATGCGCGCCCGTACGACCGATCCGACAAGTCCCGAAAAATCTCGGAGAGTTTTCTAATCCATGAATGAACAGTTTATTACATTCTGATGGGTAGTTTCGTAATAAGCCATTACTTTTGGATACTTTAAGCCCAGACACCCTATGTTATTAAAACTGCATTAAAACTTTAACAAGTGTATGTTAGAAAATCTGTACGTTTATTAAAATGCATAGAAAAATTTTATAAAATCGTTTCTATGTATATATAGATAAAGTAACTTGATTGCGGTCCGATTAAAATAAAAAAAAGAAGCTATTGAAAGCTTCTAAATAAAAAGGATGCCTTATCGCTTGTCTATTCTACATAATAATATTGTAGAAGATATTATTATGTTTACTACTTAAAATACCAACATATATATAGTGAAATACGTTTAACACGAAAACGCTTAAGAAGAAATATTGGTTAACACGAATTAATACAAATTTCCCAGCAAATTACTATGTGTTTTCATACATTTTTCTTCTTAGCACGAAACGAAAATCGCTTATCAGGAAAAGATTTTCCTTCTAAGAAAGAACAAAAAACGGAGCCGATTTTGTTTATTTAAACTACTTTCAACCTCCATCTCTACAAACATCACACAAAAACCTCTCATCTCTCATCAGTTGGTTTCGAAAACGAAATAAAATTCGGTGAGGAGTAAGTACATCGCAGTGTGAGTAGAAATCGGTGAGTTTTTGGTTCGCGTTTTTCTTTTTCCATTTTGGAAGAAATTTTTTCAAGCGCAATGACAAAGAGCACAGGGAAAAAGCAAACTGATATTTCACTTAAAATGAAGATGGAGCTTCTTAAGGTTGATGATCGAAAATAGAAGAAGAAAACGGAAATCTGTAAAGATTTTGGTATTACAAAAATTTTGCATTAAATTTCGTTGCGAATGTTTTTGTTTCATTAACTTTTATTAAATACATGCATATATACACGTCTATGCGAATCGAATGTACTCTAATAAACTTAATTTTGTTGAATATACGTTCCTTTTTTTTTGCAATATCTCTTAACAAGAAAAAAATTTCAATCCCCCCTCAGTTTCGTGTTAAAGGATTTTCACTGAATTCAAATGTATTCTAAAGATATATTTATATCAAATTTTTTATACAAATTACAATCGAAAATTATATTTCTAATTGATAAAAATATGCATACACAAATTTTTGTTACATTTTCTAGTGTATATTTTAACACGAAATTTCATTTATATTTTATATACATGCAGAAATATAAAGAATAAATTTCATAGATATAGTCTCCCACTTCTCGAACTCTCAGCAAGCTCCCATATTCTCCAGCAGAACGCCAATCGATATGTCTAGCTTGTAATGTACATCCAACACTAACTTATTTCATTACCTAAGTACTTCGCTCCGGCTTTCAGAGAGAATTTTTGTATAAAAATTGATACCCTGGTAATATATTTATAAGATTCTTGTTGAAAGCTTTTCATGGTTTTAAAATTTGCCTGAGAATCGATATTACCTGATGGAGATCTGAAATCCACATTTTAAGCGCCGTAGCAGCAGATTAAAATGAAGAAAAGTTGTATACGTAATAAAAAAATTACATATCGCGTTTAAGAGATAATGAATAATTAAGTCAATGTAAGTAAATATGTTAGATTAAGCTTTACAGTTAATCATAGCATTAGTTAAATATTCGGATGGGAGCATTTGTGATAAATAAGGTTACAAACAGGGAAAAAATCGAAGAAATATTTGCATTATGAAACATATATACATATGTATTTAAAATTACAAAATGTGCATGTTTCTTTTTTTCTTTTGAATTTTCGTAATCGATGCAATTTGTTATAGTTGCAGAAATATATTAATACAAATACAAGTAGTAATTTTTTATTACAAAAAAGTTATTTTGAAGGAGATATTTTAAAATTTTTATGAATCTTGTATAAAACCCCTGTAGAGTGATATTTGATCAACGTCGCATTATAAAGTAACAAAAAAGTTATCGCTGACGGACCTCGTAATTTTAAACCTTGGTCAGGTGACGAGAACGACACTTGATGTTGCATTCTCCACACCACGCCAACGGTAGGACTTTGATCCTCGACAAATATAACTACATTAGCCACTCTGCATGAAAGATCTTCAGTGGCACAAAGGCTCGAACTCAGGATACGCCGGCAATGAGTTCGGAATCATATCCACTAGGCTACCGCAGCCAAAAAGACCTTGTAAAAAAAGAGAGGAAAAGAAATATTTTCATCGAACTATACAGCAACACGAGGACTATTGTTGACGGACGTCGTAATTTTGAACCTCGGTCAAATGACGAGGACAACACCGGAGATGGCATCTCACTCTCCTAGCTACCGAACCACACCAATGGGAGGACATTGAACCTAGACAGATTCAATGTTTTTTGGCCTCCTCCACTTGGTGGGTGAAACCCTGTAGAAGAAAACCCTTAAACGAATTCAAAAATTCTCGATTTGACGTTAAAGATTCAATAATTCGAAAGTTTTGAAATCATTATTTTTAAATTTTTATAGCATTTTTTAAAGGAGATATGATGATATTTTATTTATTTATTTATTTTACATGGAAATTTATTATCACTACTTGAATTCCCATTTTTTTAAAAATAAAAATTTGCTTAAAGTTTGATTTTAAAAATTATTCTTTCCGAAATATTTTTGGTTCAAAATATATTTAAACAAAGCTGTGAGTATGTTTGTCACATTGGAACTGAAGATAAAATAAAACACGCGGGAGTATACTTCTTTTTAAGAAAAAAAATTCAATTTCTAAATGTATTTTCAAAAACCCATTTAGTGCCAATACTAAACAATTTTTCTTTCGAATTAGAGTCCAAGTAAATTTAACTAAACATTTTTCAAAAAATCAGAAAAAAATCTTCAACACATCTTCATCCTGCAAGAAAAGAAACCCGCTCCGAATTTTCGCGATCTCTTACCGGATGTGACGTCAGTCTACATCTCACAATCTGTCCTTTCTTCAGCCGTTGGGGATACTGACCTCTTTGCCGCAAGACAACGGCCGAAGCGAAGGTCCAGGAGCAACATGTCTAGAAATTGGGACACTTTCGCGGCGAGGGCCGTTCCTTTCCACTCCACCCCCTTCTCATCCTCGACGGCTCTAGGTAGGCACGTACACACGAAGGAACTTAGGCAAAATTTGAACTTCATCCAGACGTTCGTTCGAAAAAGAAGTCCAGGAAGAAGAAAGAATATTGGCGCATGCGTTTATTGACTTCTCGATCTTCCCTAGATGAGATTTTTCGAGGACGAAAATTTGACTGGTCACGGTCGCTCACGGAGAAGAGGCTTTTGTGGAACGAGCGTAGTTTCGTGAGTTGATTTCAAAACAAAAACAGCTCGGTTTCTGTATCGAGATGTAGAGATGGTTGAGGAGTCGAGCTGGATCAGATCTGGAGAACTGCGGGACTTGTTTGACCTAAAGAAGCAACATTGTCAAAAATTTATATATTTTTAGTAATTTTTTTAAAGATGTTTTACACATTCGCTACTGAGTTTGTTTATGAAATAAATAAAAAACAGTGAAGAATTTTTAAGGATTTTTTTTGTACTTTTGCAATTGCATGGAAAAAGTTTGATTTTCAGAATAAAATTTATTTTAAATTCCTTGTTGGAGAAAAGCGTATATTTAATCTTATTCAAATTTTCAGTTCTATTGACTGCAGGGCCGATCCTAACAGGTGTGCAGCGTGTGCACAGCACGAGGGCGGCCGCATATAATTCTTTCAATCAAGAAAATTTTTTGACGAATTTCTCAAAATAACAGTTCTAATAAGTCGAATAAATGTGCTGAATTTTAAATAGAGTTATTAAAAAATCAAAATAAGTCCCGATATCTCGATAGTATAACATAGTTTAAGAAAAAAATTGAATGTTAGTGTACAGAGTATGATAGACCATTGTCCATTGATGTCTACTCTTTACACACATACTTCATTTCATAGCAAAATTCGTGGCAGATGTAAAAGGTTTTACTGCTTATCAGCGGCACTGTGAATCGTCTTAAAAATGATTTTTGAGAACGTTGCTTTACGAAAATATCTAATATGGTTAATATTACCTAAGACATAGGAGTGTTTAAATTCAATATGCATTTGGGGAGATTAAAGTTTTCAGTTGAATAATAGCCTTAAATTCAAAAAATCAAAATAGAGGAAAGAAGCAATTTTTGTGTCTATTTGCATTTTTATAAATGTTTTACTTTTCAGTCTTATAAAGGTAGATGAGTTTATAACGACAACGCTAAGTATTAGTCAAAATATGAAAAATCCTTCAGAAGGGCGGCACTTCCAGTCTTCGCACGCGGGCGGCTGATACCCTAATGATTGGTCCTGATTGATTGATATAATACATATAGATTCCCAAAATGGTTCCTACGGGCCCCTGAGGATCCGTGAAAACTTAAAATTCATCTAGGTGTGCGTGAACAACGTAAAGGAGTCCATAAAAGGTTTAATATAAAGTAAAATATTTCACTCCCACTATTCTGAAACTTAAAGTAAACTAGAGTAATGATTTTTATGTTTTAAAAAATCAGAGTAAAAATTAAAAATTTTAGAATAAAATTTTATTAGATAGGTGCATAAAATACAAATAATGACAAGCGTCTTACGGTGGAAATCAGGCCGATTGCAGATGCGTCCATGCAGATTTAAATAGGAAAGGAATCATGCCGTTATACATGTAGTAATATGTCTAAAATATTGCAATATAAAGGAGTCCTACACAGGGCGCTTTTTAATCTCCTCGGTGTCCTAGGCACTTTAAACTGCTACGCCCCCACCCCATTATTTCCAGAGCCCCAACTTCAGTTCTTACCTTGCCTTGTTTAGTTCATAAGGGGTTTCCTTTTCTTTGTTTTTGCTCTTTGGAGTCATTCCAATATCCTCCACCTATGGACCCACCGTGTCCTGGACTGGCAACCGGCAGCCGCGAGCAAAGGACAGGAGCATGGTTTAACAACTCTTGTTCATTTCTTACCTTATATCACAGACCACTCATCAGGTAAATTAATGAAATCGCTTGCAATCGCAGTATAGAGTATACATTGTGTGTGTGTTTTCAACTTGTTAATTATCATCTTTTTCATCGCCTGTCGCCTTACTATCTTTTACACATACAACATCAAACTGTTTAAGCTTACCTTTTTCCATAGTAATTCTCATTTCAGTCATGTCTCTCTAGACGGTGGTACGTTCTTTGTAATTTTAATTTTTTTTTTCGCTTTTTCCGCCCTAGGCATGTGCCTAAGCGAAAAATAGGCCCTGGTCGTACATCTAATCGACAGCTTAGCTTTGTGCATGATCCCGATGTGCAAAGCGAATGCAACAAATTCTTCTTGGTTTTGAATAGAAAATGGTATTATTCCTTATATTGTACGAAAATGACTATTTTACTGGGGGGGGGGATTCTATATTTTAATACAAAAAATACAATTTCTCAATAAATACTACTTAAGATATCCTAATGTTTTATTTATACTTTATTTTTCCGTTAACATTTGTCATCCAGAACATCGAGGTTATGAATTTATAATTTTTCTATTATGCATTAAAATGAGTTGCTTCACTTAAGATTTCATGGCCAAGTTTTTGGTATAAAAAGGAGTCCATGGGCACAGTAAGTTTCGGAGAACCACTGACATAACTTTACTTATGTAATAACCTATAATATGTATATAAGAATATAAGTATACTGATATAACCTATACTTATATTAAAATCGAAAAATGATTGCCTAGGGGTTAGAGCAGGGGTCGGCAACCTATGGCACGCGTGCCAGATGTGGCACGCGGAGCAATTTCCAGTGGCACGCCACCACTCTACAAAATTATAAGATATATACTATATATAAAGCTAAATCGTTCTGTCTCTCCTTTCATCCCCTCGTACATTTTTATATAAAGGTTATTTTTCATTTTCGATTTTCTGGCATAAAACGATTTTGCTGAATCAGCTTGCTTGTAGTTTGTATGCTTTATGTAAAAGAAAATATCTTCTGTTTAAATGTGACTTACTATTAGCGCTAAATATTCAACACAAATAAAAATTAGTGAGTAACACTTGCAAAATTGAGAATCATTCATCACGGCTCTGTAAATAAAAAAGTAAGTAGTTTGTCTTTTACCCACCAAAAGTTTGGGCATCGACGGAAAAAGAAAAAACAAATGTCTTAAGTATAAATCAAAATTCTGCTTAACAGAAGTTTTCCATCGGAAATATATTAAACAAAAATAGTTATTCCATCAACATATTTAACGTGGCTTGGAAATAAATTCGGTGAAAAGAAAACACACAATGATGTGGGCTAATTAGGCAAGTGAATCAAATTTCATAACAAAGATCCTTTTTAACTAAATATTAAGAGAAAATGTAATTTTTTGAGTGTTGTGCCAAAGAAGTCATAATTATTTTATGTTTTACTTTTGGAGCGAATTAAGCTAATGGAAATAGATATTATAACACATTTTTTATGTTTTCTATTAGTCACGCCGATATACGAATACCGAGTATGAATTCAGTCGAAAGTTATATTTAGTTTGATGCACGACGTGATTTTTTGGTTACTTTTAACTTTGTCACGTTGTTTAGTTTCATTGTGAAAATTTGTATATTGTTTGTTTCATCATTGTGCCAGCTAATAGTTACATATTGAATCAAATGGCGACTAAAAAAAGAAAGCTTGATGTTCGCGATTTCCAAGATTCTTGGACTAACGAATTTGGATTCATACAACAAAAAGATCGCGCTGTATGTGTTGTAACGTCGTGGAATTAGATTGAAGGTGTACGCTAAGCTAATTATTAAAGAATGCCTTATTACTGTCAACTAATCAAATGTTTATTTGACGACAACATTCAAAAGATCATTGGATAGAGAAAAAATATTAGTTACAAGTGTTCGTTTGATACAGCCAGCTAGTTCTATTTCATATTGGTGTCTCCATAGGGGTCCGCTCCTTGCTTCTTTTTTCAGTCACCCGTTGGGTACCGCCTCAGGAGTCTCTCGTCGGTATGGATCCGGAAGCTCACGCCTTGTGCTTGCTTCCTATATCCGTCCCTAACGTCTCGCAGGTCAATCGTAGGAGTCGATCGGGGTCCTTCCCTTCTTCCTTCGTCCACAGGCTTCTCTTTTGAGTATCTCTCGTAAGAGTCTGTCCGGAGTCTTCTTTTTTTTCCGAGTCCACTGTTTTAAACTCTAGGGACGGGTTCACTCCACGCCCCTCATCAATCCCCATTGGCCGGCCTCAGGGTTTTGCACCCGGCACCAACGGTCTTGCACGTCATCCATTCGTGCAAAGATAACCAAAGTCCGGTCTCTCTCAAAGGTTCCCGGCGACAAGGACCCGGCTGACATCTGGCACTTCAAACACCTCGCCGCCGCCTGCAGAGGCGCCAGCATTAAAGACGTACAATCACTGCCCATGAATGGAAAATAATGCAGCGATGCCCGGCCCATAGTGTCCACCAGTCACACCGTCGCCGACGGTCCAGCTGTCTGATACAACACAATACCACCAAAGCCACGTGTTCCCCGGCTGTGGATCCTCTAATGAATAGGGGTGACTCCTCCATTGTGACGACGTCACAGTGTGCTATGTCGCGAAAGTGTCGTATGTCGTACGTCAAGTGTACAAAGACATTTTCAAAATAAACACCAGACCACATTTAAGAATTCAGATGAGAAATGTGAAGTTTTTTAGAAAGAGCTATTTCTGGATATAAAAAGGAAATTACATTTTTGTGTCAAACAATTGGAGTCAAACCCAAAGCGACAGAATGTAGTTTCATCATTGCTCATTGTTTAGCAGCCAAAATAAAATCTTTTACAGATGGCGAACATATAAAGGATACATTTTTAAGAAGTGCTGAAATATTGTTCAGTGATTTACCTAACTTGCAAACAATATTATCATGAATTCAAGAAATACCTGCTTCTGCGCGAACTGTTGAAAGAAGAATAACTTAAATGGCAGAGAATGTAACTGCGAAACAAAATTCAGGTTAATAAGAAACTGTTGTATTTAGCATTGCTCTTGATGAAAGTAAAGACGTGAATGATGTTGTACGCCTTGCAGTAATTGCACGATATTGTGATAAAAATAGAATTTATGAAGAATTATGCAGTATGATTCCTCTGTCTTATACAACTAAAGAGCATGATATTCTTTTTTCATTTATAAATCATTTTGAAAGAAAACATATTAATATAAATAAAATATTTTGTGTAACTACTGACGGCGCCCCTGCAATGGTTGGCAAGGAAAAAGGATTTGTCAAAATTCTTGAAAATCATATTGGACATAAAATATTGAACTTCCATTGCATAATACATCAGGAAAGTTTAGTTGCCAAAATTTCGTCTCAGTGCTTAATTTCTGTAATGAATACTGTTGTTAAAATAGTTAATTTTATAGTGTCTCGATCTTCATTAGTACACAGACAATTTAAATCTCTTTTAGAAGAAATGGAAAGTGAATATGGAGATCTTCCCTTGTACAGTCATGTCCGTTGGCTTAGTCGTGGTATTGTATTGAATAAGTTTGTGTCATGTATGGAGCACATTAAAATTTTTCTTAATGATAAGGGACAACATTTTTCCGAATTAGACGACAAGGAATGGTTATGTAAATTGATGTTTCTGACGGATATAACTAAATATCTCAATGAACTAAATTTAGGATTGCAAGGAAAAAGTCAAACAGTACTTGAACTTTTTGAATATTGGAAGGATTTTGCTACAAAATTAAATATATTTTCCCGTGATATTAATACTAGTACCTACAAATACTTCCCAAATGTTAAAGCGCTTGCAAATACATCAACCGTAGACAAAGATGAACTTCAAAATTTACGTTGAAGCACTTAAGAAGGAGTTTTCTAAAAGATGCAAAGACTTTGAAGCTTGTATGCCCATATTTTCTTTTCTAATCAAACTTGATTTAATAGACCCATTAATAATCCCATTCGATTTGTCAATTTTTGAGTGGATGGAAACTGATAATTTTGAAATGGAACTTGTTGAATTAATATCTTCAGAATTATGGAAAACAAAATTTACGGAGTTACGGAAAAATTTGGAAGATAACTCTAGCAATAAATCAACAGCTATTTTAAATTGCTGGATGTCATTGCCAGAAAGATTTAATTGTTTGAAAAAAAAATAGTGTGGCGGAATCTAAATAAGCCAGTAACAGCTTCCGGACAGGAGTGATCACTTTTGTCTAGTGGTAAGTTACGCGCTTACGAATCGGAAGGTACCGAGTTCAAACCTCCGATATTGGTGACCTCGGCTGAAAAGAAAAACGCAAAATCTTCTGATGTGTCATGGCGCCATCTACCTGCAAGAAGAGCAAGCAAAGTCGCCAGACTCACTTGGCTCAGCAAAGTCGCCGGACCCACTCGGCGCAGCAAAGTCGTCAGACTCACTTGACGCAATAGTAGCAACTCCAACGCTCGCCATAACAACAAATATCTCGTTCGTTCACCTATCCACCGACTCACTGGTGGGGGAGTACTGTGGCGGAGTCTAAATAAGCCAGTAACAGCCTCCGGACAGGAGTGATCACTTTTGTCTAGTGGTAAGTTACGCGCTTACGAATCGGAAGGTACCGAGTTCAAACCTCCGATAAATAGCTGGTGCCCTGCTTTCCGCTTTTGGTTCCACATATCTATGTGAACAAATTTTTTCTCATGAAATATATTGAGTCCACAAAGAAATTGTTTAACTGCTGAACATTCTGAATCCTGTGTCAAATTGAAAGTAACGAATTATACCCCTGATATTGCGACATTAAGTAGATCTCTGCAGGGACAAGGTTCTCATTAAAATTTTAATTTTTTATTTAACTTTGCTGCATGAACACTTATACTTTATTTTGTTTATTTCTAGTTTCATAAATATTTTTAAGAATGCATAATATATATACAATTTTAATTTTTGATTTATATTGAAGAATAGTCATATTTTAAGTTTCCCTTAAAAATTCTAAAAATATACATATTTATGTGCACAGTTTTAATATTTGTATTTATATTGAAGTAATAGTTGTATTTTATGTTTATTTTTATGTCAATAAATATCTTTAAATGATGCATAATTAGCATATAAGTAAATTTGTATTTTTGGCCTCTATTTTTCCTAATTCTGCATGTATTGTCGTGGGAATCAAATTGTTTCAAATATTTCCTATTGCTTGGCACGCTGAATCATGCTGGTAGGTTGATTTGGCACGCCACAGCTGAAAGGTTGCTGACCCCTGTGTTAGAGCATCGGACTCCAGACCAGAAGGTCTGGGCTCGATCCTCGATGCCACCAAATACTCTCCGAGTACACACGGAGTACGTGCTCGTTAAATCAGTGGGTCCGAAAGTCTTGTGGGTGGGCACAGCAGAAACCAGGGAGTGCAGGGGGCTGGAGAATATTTCCCTCCCCTTCAGTTCCATGCCGAAATTGTGGAGGTGGAGATAGGTAGTGGTCGCCATCTATCGTGCATGAACCGAGCCAAATCGTACTGTCACCTCCATGGTGCTCAAAGCTAAGAGCCAACGACAGGCGTACACCTAGCCCCCTGCCACGATGAATTTCGTGGGCCTCGATCTGACATCGTCAGACAGGTGGCACTAAAAACAACACAACAAAATTGTGAAGGTAATTTACAAAACATTTTTCCTAATACCATGTAAACTGTTTCCCGGTACAAAAAAAAAAAAAAAAACCACATATGTCGTTTGTGAATGAGTTGATCATGCAATTCGGAAATACTCTCTCTCTCTTTTCAGCTTTTAAGTCAATAAAATATATGCCAATGCTTTATTAAAATTATTCATTAATTAAGAATCGCTTGATAAGTTCATGATTTATAATAATTAAATAAACAGACTGAGGGTGTATCAAATACAAGCATCTTTGAATTCTACACGCATAATACATTTATACAGTAGAACGTCGTTTATCCGAACGTTTATTATCTGGATTGTCAAATATCCGGACCAAAGTCCAGGATACGTTTTCAAACAGTGCAATGCTCATCAGTTGTTTGGCTTAAGGCTAAAAGTGACGGGGTAAAGATAATTTGAGGAATATTTCAGTTGTGTGATTTGGTAAAAATGCTTGCTAAATGACGACGAGATTGTGACTTAAGTGCAAGAAGAATGCGACCTTGTCGACAATGAAACTGATGAAGACGAGGACAACGACAACGAAAGTAGCAAGGATCCATCAAATGCGGACGCTTTTCTGCGTTAGAGACAGCTGTGGAGTGGTACGAACAACAACCAGAAAACTGTCCTACTCTACTACTGCTGCTGAAGAGAATCAGATACCTTGCAGTGAAAAAACGAAGGTGTACAATGGTACAGCGAAAAATAAGTGATTATTTTCCCCAATCAAGGTAAAATTACGACATTTTGCACCTATTTTGCTTTTTCTTCAAGCACGTTTCCCGCCTGTGATGATTTTCCATATTCGTATAGTGTCCGGTTTCATATACTGCAAGGATCACATTCTGTTTTCGGCTATCCGAACGGTGTTCAGTCCCAATTGATTAGGATAAACGACGTTCTACTGTATTATGAATCACGGATTTATAAAAATTTTTATCAGTATTACAGCAAATGTTTTAATACATTTTTAAAAGCGCAAAAGTTGCAGGTATTAAAATAATTTTTGCCGTCAATTTGGTATAGTGGTTAGGGATGCTAAAGGCGTGGGTTCGAATAGCTGTCGAGCCGCAAGTCCTCCCGTGAGGTTGGTCGAAGAGGAAGAGAGATCTGAAACCCCCGACCAGTCCCAGTGAGTTCTTTCTCAAAATTAGGGTTTCCTGAGACAAATCATACAGTGTCTCCTGTATGATGTTCAAAGCTACGGCTAATGGTAAGCGTACATCTAGACCCTTACCTCAATGAATTTCGTGGACCTTAATCTGATGTTAATGTCGATCAGGTGGCATAAGTACCAACAAAAAAGTTTTCTTTAATTCATATTTATGAATTATAAAATAAACAATGTTTATCTCAGTAAATTGGAATAAGTTATTTAAAGTCTAATTTTTCATTTTATAAATTTAGAAAGCTTATGTTTATATTCAAATACTGAAGAGCTATTGCGCATTATGAATATCTGTTTAATATCAACCTTTAATATATACCTTTCACTCCCCAAATCACCAACACCGGTGAAGCATTAACTTCACAAGTTGCTGATATGTTACACACTTTTTTTGCAAAAAAAATCGAAACACAGTGAAGGAAGTGGTTGTTTTTAATAAAATGAAACATGTGCACAGCTCACACACACACATACATAGATAATAAAATGATATTAAAAAAATCGAGGTCATAGGGCCCATCCACGGCTCACGATTACAGTTTGAATGTTCAATACAGTGGTTGGTGGAACCGCCCATGGCGGCGATACATACTTGTATACACCTCGGTAAAGAGCGATAGAGGCTCCTAATGTTATCCTGCGATGCATTCTGCCGGGCATTCACTAGTTGTTGCTAAAGATCTGCGATATTTTGGGGTACCCGAATATAACGTCCTATCATATCCCAGAAAAGCTCGATTGGTGGCCAAGAAAGAGCACTGCACGAAGGCAGTCCATAAATATGCGAGTGGTGTGGGGCCTGGCATTATCTTGTTGGAAACTGACCCCTGGATGATATTTCATGAAGGGTAATACAACCGAACGCAGGATGGTATTAACATATCGTTGATCTGTTAAAAATGTATGGAAGATGTCTAGAGATGACCTGCTAACGTATGAGATAGCACCCCACACCGCCACACAAATTAGTAATTTTTTGTAGAATTTTTTTGTATTTAACATTTTTTTTTTTTTAACCTATTTCATAAATCTTTTAATTTTGAGCTGTAACAAATGTTTAAGACATATATCACTATTGCAGATAAAATGCTGCATAATAATACAAAACTTCATTAATAAGCAATATAATAAACTATAAATAAAAATAATAAAGATATTAATTTTTAAAAAAATATATCAGCTAGTTTCGATTTTGAAGATGTTTCAATTCCATTGATATCAATGACATTATTAAGGTAATTTTAGAAACTCACAATAATTATAATCTTATCATTAATTTCACAAATTTAAAACTCTCATAGATTTAGTCTTAAGAGATATTACATTAATTTTAATGGTTCATGTACAAACAAACTAAAGCTGCTAGCAGTAGTTTGGCTAATTTATATTTACACTTTTATGAATAAAAAATATTATTAATAAGAATTATTACATTTTGAGATTTTTTGATGATCTAATTGTTTTTGGTAAAAATAATAGTTTTAACCCAATAATACCTTTTATCCTGATTACTTAAACCTAGTTAAAATTACTAATAATAAGTTAAAAATAATTACTTGGATGTATCATTGTATATTAAGGATCATAAATTACATAGTAATATTTATGATAAAAGAGAGGATTTTAAACGGGTTATGGCTGCCTACCTTTGTAAAGCAAAGGCCGATTGAAACCGCTAGCCCCATTCTCTCCAGACATGAAGACGATGGTCATCTGCTTCAACAGCAAACATCGCTGAACACATTGCGATGCCAGTCTGATGGCATCCATGATGATCGACTGCAATACCACTGCAGACTATTCCGCCGATGTTGAGTGGTCAAAGGCAGAAGTCTTGAGGCTGTTTTCGGATAATGTTAAAAAATAAGACTCACACATTCGAGGTATTTTTTCACATATAAAAGCACTCAAATATTAATATTGTATTTTGGCCTCACTATCCTGCAGAGAATCACTTATTTTATCATACTACTCATTTTTATCCGAGTCGACACATTTTTTTCTTTTATAAAATGTGTTTCGCGTTTTTCTCCTATACCGTAATGCTAAATGAGCTATCCTTTACATATTAATAGAAAAAAAAGAATTATTTACGAAATATTTTGAAATTTTAAAAACACTATGCTATAAGCAAATGCATGAGTTACAATGTCACAAATTTTTTTAAAAACTGTGTCTTTTTTTCTGTCTGAAAATGTGCTCCGCGTTAAGTTCCCATCTTGTTCATACTGCGAAAACAGCCTTAAAGGCCGCTGTGAGCTTAACACCGCCTCAGCCAACAGCCATGAAATGGTGGAAGGGTTATGGAAGAGGCTGTAATACGTTTAATAGTAGACAATGATACCATTGGAGTAGTTCGGGCCAGTCGAAAAATCAACCGATATTACCTCGAATTATGCATCTTGACCTTCCAGAGCCTTCATTTCACCGATAAGTTCCTCGCACCAACCATTGCTTCCAGTACCTTTGTACAGCTGTGTCTGTATGTTGCAGGTGACAACCTATCACTCGGTATGATTGCCCAGCTTCATGCATTTTGACAGTGCGACCACGTTAGAAGTCATAACTATAAGGTCTTCGAAAACGAGGTGATGGCATCATTCGTTTTTTCTCTAGGGAATCACAACGGCGAAAACGAAAAAAGATCCCATTTTCCGTCTGCATTTTATCGTTTTTATAGTTTGCGAGTTGCTCAGCAGAAATGCGCGCTACGATAGCAATTTATGTTCATTGGCCTTGAAAATCTGATCATTGGCATGATCAGAACATGATCAACAGGATGTCTTTGCCTACGAAATTTCATTACAATCGGACAACATCTTTTTGGTGCTTCGATTTTTTTTGCAAAAGAGTGTATAAGAAACTGGTACTAAGTACTCATTAACTGGTCTTGCAGATTCTACAAATTTCAAGGCGGTAGCGTGGCAGCAGAAATTCGATTTTTCCCTAATGTTAAAATGAATTTATGTCAAAGGAATTCTGAGACCTAATCATGACTTGAAATTCACCAGAATGTTCATCAAAACACTATCTGACAATTCAGCCCTTATGACATAATGCATTATCCTGTTGGTAAATGACATTAACCATCAGCAGCACTGTTGCCATGAGTGAGTGAATATTAACGTCACTCTATTCAGTTTCTCGAAGGCTTTTGGTGACGGACCTCGTAATTTTGAACCATGGTCAAATGATGGGGACGACACCTAACTATTGCCATGAAAAAAATGGATGCAGTAATATCCACATAGCGCTCAGACATCAGAGATTGTCTTATGGGGATGATGGACATCACCTACTCTATAATACTTCTACTGACTTGTATGCGGCCAACCATGCACTCGAGTGCTCGGGGTTTCGTTGAAAATTGGCGTATTTGATCTCACCTGTCAAT
>BMAO01023378.1:0-104456 GCA_019973975.1 Trichonephila clavata | reverse complement strand
TAATAAGTGTTCGATTTCTAGTAATGTTTCTAAGTGATGTTTTGAATCGGTTAATCACCTTATATGCCAATGATTGATGTTGTTTGCTCACCTTTGGAGATTATCTCTGGTTTTATAATCTGGTGAATTCCTTGATTGTTTATGCTATATCTTATCTCAGGGAATGAAATCGTGAGTTGAAAATATGCCGGTATAAAAGCACATAGGTAGTATTAACCATTAAAAGAACGGGAGAAAAAAATTCCTCTTATGTTGCTCATTGCAGTGAGTTCTGAGAAATATATATTCTTCTCAAGTCAGATCATTGACCTATCTAAAGTATGGTTAGCGTCTCTCGTCTTAGGTAATATTTATGGTAGTTATTCATTCGTCTCACTGTGACATAACATAACTGGTTGTAACATGTGTGTAACATGTGATTGGATTAAAAGTGTGTATTTTTTTTTCCGATACACGTTGGATTGTAAATGTCTATTCCTTTTACTTATCTGTATTTAATTTTCTTGATTGTCTGAAATAGCAACTTTTTGAAAAAATCATTAACGCTTTTCCTTTTCAATTGATAGAAAAATTAAAATAAATAAAAGTTCTGGAACCTGTTCTCCAAAATGTGACCTTGTAAAAGAACGCGACTATACTGAAACAGAACATAGTTATTGATTGTATTTCTTGTAGGGCACCTCAGACATGTTAAAAATAGTAACAGATATTTTACTTTTATTATCAATATGTCACATTAAGAATTGTTAATTACGCATTAGATGTAATGTATGCTCACATCGTATCATTTAAGCCATTAATTTTTTTTCGTTTCTAGCTTTCAATTGGGATTAAAAATGACGAACATTTTACATTGTCTCCCCAAAAATGCTCTGCAGTATTTGTACATCCTAAAAATTCTGGGAATACTATGCATTCTCATTGTTATTGACGAACAAAATTATTATTTTTTCTTTTTTTTGTTTCTTTGTTAGTTTACTTACAGTTTGGCAACAGAATAAAACACGAGTATAGAATTCACTAAATCAAGTATTATAAAAGTTATAGACGTGTTCATCAATTAAGTAAATTACATTTATGCTAATTTATTGAAGGAACAAATTATATATATGTAATAACTAAAATTGTGTGTGTGTGTGATGTCTACTGATAATTCGAATCTCCTTTATTTATAACATCTAATACATAAATCCTAATACCCTATTTCGAAATGCGTCTCTTTCTCAAACATTAAAAACATGTGTTGGTTTTTACTGATTCTTTAGACCTTGAATTTCTAATAGATTTATTGCGATTCCAAGAAATATAAGATCATTATTGGTTTTCATGCGCCTTAGTAATAGAGAGTAATATTCCCTAAACAATGATGTCATTTCTTTCAATAACTAGTTATTCCCTTCACCTAGACACGTGACTGTATTTTTTACAATGCGTTTTTCCCGGTTCCCCTATATATAAATACTTCATATTTGAATATAATCCCTCTCTTGTATTTTTGGCTTTGAATGAGAAGCATACTCGAATAAACGATGTGATCACGATCAAGCCTCTTTTTAATTTTTCGGTCACAACTACTTAATCACATCTAATTAAAATGCAAATTTGTCGCTTGCAAATATATATATATATAGTCTAATAATAAATTGTCATAAATCTCTGATACGGCAAAGCAATAGATAGAAATATTACAAGCCAATAAAGGTTCGAAAATAAGGTATATGTCTCCCTCTCCTTCTTTGTCTTTGTGTGTAAACAATAGACTTTCAACTGTTGAAATAAAAATTTACTTCAAAACAAAAATTCTGAATATATGAGATAAAATAAACTTTTGACAAAATTTCAAATATCTTAAGCCTAACAGTATGACATTGCTGATATAAATATAGGGCCATCTCTTTAATCAAAATTTCTATTAATTAGTATTTGCTGTAGATTGAATCTGTTGATGTTAAGAAGAAATGTTTTCTATATTAATAGGTTTTTTCTTACAGTTAAAAATCTAATGTTATTGTTTCATAGAGATTCTGTAGAAATTTGAAATTTGAGTCATTTTAAGTTAATATTTTCTTAAATTGAAATCCTTTTAACTACTTTAAAAATCTCGTTATTTTATCCATTTTAAATGTAAAACAATGATGCGTTATTCTATGAATAAATATTAAACGAAATTTGTAAATGCAGTTTATAATGAAGTATTTTTAACATCGAATATTGTTTTTAAAACAACAATGATTTCAAATCTCTTCTCTTTAAAACTTTTGTAGCATGGAAGTATTATATAAAACAATAGACGAAATACTGCAACTAGTATATTTCTTCCTGCGTTTTAAATCATGATTTCCTTAGTATTATTTGTCAAAGTATTCTCTGTGCGACGAATAACACTGTAGTCGCACGTTTGCTCAATTTAATAGGTTTTTTTTTAAAAAAATAATTATATTGATGTCCATGTATTCCACACTTTCCTATGCAATTAATACTCCTCAAGTGATTTAATTACATTTTGTTTTCTAATATAATAGCTTTTTTGATCAGGGAAGTATTATCAATAAAATGTTGTTACATTTTCTTGTGGTTATAGTAAAAAAAATTAATAAGCTTTAATAAGCTCATTTATGCTCCGAGTAATCGTATTTAAGCTTAATTTATTCCATCCTTTCCAAAATGCACTGTTATCTTTTCCCAGGGAGTATCCTAAACAAATATCTGTTACATGGTTGCACATTTAAACAGCCTTTCAGACTAGAGGTAACTAAGCTTTTCTCTGAAGAATCGTCATAGTTAGCGATAAAACCCAGATGAACAATCTCTAATGAAGCCATTCAGATGGTCTCATCTAAATACCTTCATTTCTGCCGCCTTCATCGCCAGGCTCGTAAATCAGTCCTGTTATCTAATTCCGAATAACTCGCGACGTCCGAAACGGAACTAAGATTCTTTTACAAAATAGCGGTTAACTTGGCGCACAATTTATTTTCGAGTTCTTCGTTCAGAATAAGCATTGGTCCACTTATACTAATTACGGTCTTAATATCTAGTCTTTATAAACCCACTCGAATATTCATGAGATGCTTTAAAAGCCGGGGAGCTTTCAATTTCTATTTAGCCTTCTGGAAGCGAAAATGGAGAACCAATATTCTGCAATATTGAAAAGTGTCACATCGCCGCCGAATGAAGGTGGCAAGAGTTATCTTTTTCTTTTTTTTCTATTCTTTCTTTCCGTTGAATTTTTGAATAGTGAGCTTATCTCGCCAGGGAACTTCGTTTTCAATTTGTGTCTTGATGGAATTTTATGGATCACCTAACAGCTCCTGGTTTTCCAATTTCGGATATCTTTAGTTATGCATATGTAATGTTTTGGTTCAGGCCGTGTTGAGATGGTTTTTCGCATGACTGATTTATGGAGCAAATAAAGATTCCCAAGAGTTTATTCTGCATTTTCACATAACGATTATATATAATGAAAGAGTTTAGTACAAAAGAGTTTTGGTGCTTCGGTCACACTATCTGGGTAATAAATAAAGTGGCATGTGAATATATAAATTTTGTATATAGCAGTTAAAACATAGAAGTTATATGCAAATATTATTTTGCAGATCAACTAAATTTTTGACCTCGACTTCGCCTGATTTACTTAATAAATTTTTTGACTCTTTATAAAAAGGTACCCATCTAGTCTTTCAGTATGCTGTTAATAAATGAAATCAAAAGATTTTAACTAGCAATTTTAAAAAAAACAATTATTGCGAAGTATAATTGTTGTAAAATTTCTTAGTCATTGACATTTGAATAAAACAAATATTTTACTTGGAACAGATAGATATGCTATGTATATATAAAACACTCACCACAACATGAAATAAATATTTGCATAAACATCCTTCAAAGTGAAGTAATTTATTGAAATTTTTATTATTATTATTTTAAAAACTTTAAAATAGTATGAAAATTTAAAAAAGTAAGGTGCTTCCTCTAGTTATGCCATGATTTAATAGTGTTTCAGTCTTTCATTAAACACCCTGCATTTCGCTTTGAAAAATAAATTATAGTTTTAAAAAAACTAAAAAAAACGCGCTTTTCTACTGAATCGAACTAAAAAGTAAAAAAATAATTCTTAATATAAGAATAAAATGATTAACGAGAAGATTAATGCCATTGTGGTAAAAAAGTCGGGTGCTTTGTACTACATTTTTACATTAACTGAGCTTTTCGGAATAGAAGTTAGAAATTATAACAATGATACATTTATAGAACACCCCACGCTTTTACCCCAATGACATTAATTTTCTCGTTAATCATTTTATTCTTATATTAAGAATTATTTTTTTACTTTTTAGTCTGATTCAGTATAAGAGCGTGTTTTTTTTAGTTTTTTTTAAAACTATAATTTATTTTTCATTTTTTAGTTCGATCTACAATAAAAGCGTGTTTTTTAGTTTTTTAAACTATCATTTATTCATTGTTGAATTTATTCTTGAGTTTGATATTTGAAGCTGGAATTACGTGGCTAGGAATTAGTCTTGCTCTTCAATGGATATTAATTAACGGGTCTGAAGTGCATTGACTCTCTCCATTTACGGGGCCTCGGATGAGTCCCGTATCGTTATATTAGATTCCGTCTCTTATAGAACAGGTCAAACAAATATTAGTGTGTTAAGAAGAAAAAGTTCAATTAAAATTTTTTTTATTGTACCATGATTTTATAACGGACTATTTCTCTCTCTTTTCATATTTTCATGCATTGCCATCTACTTCTGAGATATGGTCCAAATTTCATGTCTCTGGCCATCAGAAAGTCACACAGTTTAAAATCAATTACAAAATTCCACCCGGACAGATATTAAAGAAAGCCAGTTAATAAAAACATGGTAATATTAAGTGTCAATCGTTTTTTCACCCTTTTTACGTGTTGTTATAATATTATATAATTCGTATCATCTCTTCTAAACGTATTGCTTTATAAAAATAAAAAAAAATATTTAGCAGTTAGAGCATAAATTATTTTTTTTCACATGCACGAGTCTTCATTTTATTTTCATTTTCAGAAATATTACGTTACGGAACACTTTTTTGTTTGTTTTATTTCTATTAACCACAAGTGTATTTTATACTTGCATATAATTAGCATAGCTTTAAATTCAAAACACTCGCTTTAGGGTTACATCTTATTCTTTTAGTCGCTAAATCTGAAATTAGTCGCCAAATCTGGAAATGGCATATGGAATTAGTCGCCAAATTTGATTATCCTTATTTCTGACGATCCTAAAAAGGACAATGGAACAAAATTATGAAATTTTTGTATTGTCATCGGTCTTTGACAAGTGTACAAAATTTCGAATTTATCTGACTTTTTAAAGTGAGTAAAAATAGAGTTCCAAGATTCCATTACATGCAAGTGAAACTTATAAAAGCGTGTTAAAAACGATAATTGTAAGTCAAGAAAATATATAAATATTTTAAAAAGTATATAATTTATGTTTTCCTGAAATTGTATCCTTACTTATATATTGCTGAAATTGTAAAAATAATTCAATATAGAATTGGTATTTTATAAAATCATGTTTTATCAACTAATAATATTTTTAGAATAATATATAGAAATATAAATATTCTGTTATAGCTCATGAAGTATTTCTAAATAAACTTTTTCGCCGAGGTTATCGACACACTCTCTCTTTCTCTTAGTTTCTTATATTACATTCTCAGTTCTGAGTAGAGTACGTCGTTTGTTTTAGTTTCGCATTTCTGTGAACACATAAATATTTATTTTTTCTAAAGTATACGATTTTGCATAAATTCAACAACATGTGGCGTTGTTTATTTGTATGAGAGTCCTTAGAGAAATGAATTAATATGATTTCTTTTTCATCTCGCAATATTTCTGAGCTCTTAATTATACCAATGAAACTTTAGAATGAATAAATGAAGCCTAGTACCACTGAAGATCAATCGTGTGGAGCGGCTGATGCACGCGATACATCTGTTGAGGCTCAAAGTCCTCCCGTTGGCATAATGTGGAAAGAGTGCGAGCTCATATGTCCTCGTCTCTTGACCGTGGTTTAAAATTAGGAGGTCCCTTGTCATTAGCTCTCGAGTTGCTTCACAATATAACTTAAATTGAAGTTGGATCCAACCAAAACCCTTTAAGTGCCGCCGACGTATATATCCGTCTCGCTAAACCGGTGTGTTATGTGCCATGAACGTATATATCCGTCTCGCTAAACCGGTGTGTTATGCGCCAAGGACGTATATATCCGTCTCACAAAACCTGTGTGTCAAGTGCCACGGACGTATATATCTGTCCTTCCATGTATCCGAATGTATTCCGTACGTATATATCCGATTCTTTTCTTGACGCTGCTAGCAGGAAAACTATTCCAAAGGCTTTGGAAGGCAAGTAAAGTACCTTGAAAGTGTTTGAAGGATTTACTTATTACAGAGAAAAATTTGCGCATTTGTGCCTTTTCCTTCTCCCCCACCCCAAATTCACAGCATACGTACGACTATGTGAAATATGGTGGCACTGGGGAGCAAATCGTGTCGCTTTTAATCTTCACTTAAGGGGTTAATCAGTCGTATTATAACAGAAGTAGAGTAATTGCGTTTGCATTGAGTGAAAAAGTGGCAATGAAAATCACTCTTGGCATGAAAGATTCAGATCCATTGTCGATTCTTTTTTTATTTATTGTAAAGGAAGCATTTAGTAGTAGATCTCAATACGAAGTTGAAATTGTATTATGTTTTTTACTTTTAGACCATTTTAAAGAAATGCATAATAAACTCTGGACTTTCCCTTTAAATAATATCAAGAAATTTATCTGTGTTTGACTAAAATAAAAATGTTTTATTTGCTAACATTAGCGTTTATTATTTTTTCTATATAAATTTAAATCCATTCATTATTGTTTTAAAAAATTTCAGTGCATTAATTTTTTAAAATGTAAATCCATTTATTTTATTTTCAATTAAATCCCCTCATTCATTCATTTTTTTGAAAAAAATTCAATGTGCATTTATTTTTTTTAAATTTCGATACATTTATTTTTTTAAAATTTCGATACATTTATTTTTTAAAATTTCAATATACTTATTTTTTATTATTGAAATGCCTTAAAAATAGATGGTATTTTAAGGTTTATGTATTGCAATGTCTATGGGTTTTTTCATGTATATATTACAGTGTGTAAAAAAAGTTGGACATTCATTAAAATTTTTTCAACAAAAACATAACCTTTTTGTTTTCTAAGCCTTTTTTCTATAAAGCCCTACTTAATATTTTATTTCGTATATACCTATATTACAATACAGAAATATAAATTTTCTTTCAATCAGGGAAACGCTGAATATTATTCTTAGCTAAATCATGAACGAATTTCGTTTAATCGATTGATTTCTTCAATCAACCTCATTTTGAAAGTTTTACGAAATAAATCTTACAATTTCTAATAATTATCACATGAAGTAAGTGACAATTGAGTAAATTACTCTTTGGCTCTTATAAATCTATATTTTACAATTATTGATACACGCGTTACTCAAAATGTTTCTATGTATAACAATTTTTTTCATATTTTATGGCTTAGAAAAGCATGGATTATTTTGTGCAGATCGAATAAATGAATAAAAGTAAACGGTTCATTTCCTCTTCGTACTTCCCAGGTCAAAAAAGGGAAACAGTGTATCTATTGGACCACTTTTACTCCACACCTTCGCCCTTTTTCTTTGTTTTGGTGGCGAGCTAACTGCAGATTAATGGCGACTTTGTGTATTGGCTGTCCTTGCACATTTTCTATTCAGAGCGGAAGAAGACCAGATGGCACGGCCTTAATGACGAATTGCGAACAAAAATAAACCTCTTCAAGCGACGTGAATGGCTAATCAAATATTTGCACGAATCCCGGTAAATTTGCATAAACTAGGTTCGACCATTTTCAGATGGAAATCTTTGGAGTGCTTTTGTTCATGAGTTATAGGGATCATGTTTATCACTTAAACTAGGTTCACAATTTGTGGAAGAAATGTCAAAGTATTTTTTTTTCTGTTGCTATTGTTAAATTGATCCAGTCTTGATTACTTTTATAGATATTAAGCAATTAAATCTTATGATGATTATTATTTTAAAATTAATAAAGAATACCGTAATCAATACATTTGATTGTTTAATTTTTTGATTGCGTTTAACACATATTTTAAAAACATACAGACGTATTATTTTTCTCTAAGCATATTTTTTTTTATAAAAAAAAACATAAAAAAATAATTGTATTATTTGACTATAATATGTTTATTCCTTACTATAATTAAATTTTTTAATAATTTTTTTATAATCTACAATTTATATTCTAAAAATGCTGTTAACTTGTTCTTGTACGAATGTTCTCAAAAGTTCTACACTCTCTCTTTTTTTTAAAAAAAATTATAAATTTTACCTACAATTTTATTGATTCAAACGAAAAATGAAAACTTTTAACCATTTCTTTGTTTTATTTTGAACTTTTTAAAATTATTTACTGCGTAGTAATAATTTACTACTATTTAATCAGTAACAAATTTCTACTTTTCTTTAAATTTAAGACCAAGTATTGTAAAATGAACACGTTTTTAAACAATATGCTATTGTAATAGAGTACTTTTGTATACTGCTATGTTTCAGAAGTACATAAAAGCATGTATATAATGTACAGTAGGGCACGACTAACGAAATTCATTTGGGGACGAGACTTGGTGTAATAGTAGTGCTCCTTTAGGGTGTTCAGTCCTCAATGTATGAAATTCGAAATTCATGCTTAGGTTTTATACAAATAAGTTTTAGTTACATCCTGTGACGCAGTAGTATGGTTGGCAGTTCACCTGCTTTCTACGCGGGCTGACAGGGTTCGAATCAATCTATTTTTTTTTTTTCCAATTCGGTGAGTTTTTTTTTAAAAAATTAAATAATTGTTTTTAAAAAATGACTTATTAAGAACTAAATGATATTTTATGTAATTATTTTGTATTTTATAAAATAAAATAATTATTGTGCTTATATAAATATTTATATTATATTTTATAAAATAAAATAATTATTGCGTTTATATAAATATTTATATTATATTTTATAAAATAAAATAATTATTGTGTTTATATAAATATTTATATTATATTTTATAAATATATTTTTATATTAAAAATAGTATTTATAATAAAATATATTATAAAAAATATTAAATGATATTTTATATAAAAATTAGTTACAAATACTTTTATAATGTGAAATGCAATATACTATAAATAAAATATTATACATAATATAAAATAATCTATAAAATATATTATTATTAAAAATTAATTATTTTATTATTTAATACAAATAATATAGCTCTTTTTTATATATTATTGATTTAATTATTTTATAATTAAATAAAATATTTAATGTCAATTTTAAATAAATTTATTTAATTTTAAAAACAATTAAATGACTTGGAACAAAAATTGATCGCACATTTCGAACCCTATCAGCCCGCGTAGAAATCAGTTGCACTGCCAACCATACTACTGCGTCGCTGGAGGTAACTATAACTTAATTGTATAAAACCTAAGCATGAATTTCAAAGGCTATTTTCTCCGAATCGACTGACCATTCGGGGCTAATACATTGAAGATTGAACACCCTAAAGGAGTACTACTATTACACAAAACTCGTCCCAAAATGAATTTCCTTAGTTGTGCCCTCCCCTTGTTAGTGTTAAATTATACGTCATTTTCTAATATGTTGATTTTCTTGCTCTATAATAGGACTCTTTATATAATTCAGTAATTTCTCTGCTAGAAAAAACAGAATTGTGAACATTTATTTTCATTTTGATTAACTTGCTTTCTACTTTTCTTGTTTTCCCTTCTGTATTATTCTCGATTGGTAATTTCATTGGAAAGAGTGTGATAGTGTGAGTGTGAAGATAGTGAAAGAGTGGGAAGTCATTTGATAAAAGGCTATATTTCCAAATAGTGTGAAGATCATTTTCATAACCTTTCACGTTTAACCACTAGCGGAAAAAAATTTCTTTATACTTAAAACCATCTTTTAGGAATAACACATTCATTTTTTAATCAATGTGTTATTCTTGATCGTTAGTATTTTCTGCACAGCAAATTTAGATTTAAAGCATTTAGGTCTAATAATCTATACATTTAAATAATAAATAGCAATTTTTTTATTCGCATGGTCTTTCAAGTAATAATTGTTCCATTGAGAAAGAATTTTGAATGTTCTCATCGTAAAGTTCTACGTCTAAAATATCCGTATTTATTTAGTGAAGAATATCTTAAACAATGCTCTGCATTTTGTCAAAATATTAAAGTGATCAATATATTAATGTTTACTGGGAGAGAAAACATTGTGTTGTTTCGAATATATATTAATTCTCTATAAATAAAAATATCCTATCATTGGGAAAAAATAAGCTGCTTCGTCTCAATGAATTCTTGAAACGGGCATATTAATTGTTAAAAAGTCCTTGCTTTTAAGTTGCGAATGTTTCTCGAAAACTTTTAAACGATTGAATATGGAACACAAAATATGAAATATTAATAAATAAATTATATAAAAAAATTAAAATTAATTTTTCAATTTTAAAAGTCCTCAAGATAAACAGATTTTTCAAATGCGTTTTGCAATTCTTTTCCATAATTATTTCTTCATAATTTTAATCTGCCTGACTTCAAAGTGACCATCTCCTATATTATTTTTTTTAATGCTTACTAAAAATATACCAGATTTTAGAAATAGAAATCATTTCACAAAAATAAATAGTGCTTTTTATTCCACGCTGCAAACATAAAATACTCTTTTTTTCTTCACAATTTGGGTTTTTTAAAATAAATCATTCTAATGCTAAACAAAAATAAGAGTGGTTTGTTCCCCAAATGCCACCCCTTCTGTACTAAGCCGAAATTTGATTTGTCCTTTTTTCTAGCTCATAAATATTTAACTTTTTCTTTCTACATTTGCAGTTATAATTAATAATTTTTGGCAAAAGTTGTAAATTTAAAAGAACTGGTTGTAGTACGTGTTTTTGTTTTTTACCTTTACTTTTTTAGAATTCTTTTACAAGAACTATTCGTTATATTTTTGGTTGTTAGTCATAAACTTTTTTTGCGAAATTTTTTCTCTTTAAAATCCAGGATTTATGAAAGTGAAGCTTTGTTTATCTTACAAAAAATATTTATAGCTTTTCTGGATTTTGTGTATTTATTTTTTTAGTTCGTAAACATAAACTTGCCAAATGAGTCTTGGTTGAAATTTTTGAAAGTTTTTGGGTGTGAAAATAAATAACAGTAGGCAAGTAAATTTTGGCATACTACTTATATAGTGTTGATTTATTAAAAAAATATACTTAAAACATCCATTTTGTCCTTTTTATTCAAATTAATTCTATTAATAATTAGCTGGTAACATTTAATCATATTTCTCATGCTTGATTTATGTTGGGATTAAAACGTCACCATGTCATTTTTTACAAAATTTCTGAAATGTTTTCATACACAAATTTCTGATTTTTTTCTAGTTTCTTTCAATAACTTATCCTTTTATCTGTCTGCTGTTCAATGATTAGATAGTTTATTAACGTTGAAAATACGGGATACATAGCTACTATTTAATGAGAAGTAGTATTTTTTACGAAGTTTCCTTTGTTCTTACACAAATAAATTAGTCTCTTCATAAATTTTACGTATATAATTTAAAAGTAAGAAAAATCAAAGATCAAATTTTATATTGCGAAAATGATTAAAATTAATTCAAAATTAAAATTTGAATTTTTTAAATTTTATTTTAAAAAAATTTAAAATGTAGTTTTTAGAAGGAATTTTTATTTTTATTTTAGCAAAACAATGCTCATATTAAAAGGTTCTTTTTTATAAACAAATTATACTCCTTTTAAAAAAATTTCTTAATATTTTAAAGTTCTGGTGATGTTTAATGCACTATTTTGGAAAATCTAAAAATTATATTCTTATTATGAAGCTAAGTTAAAACACATCAAATTCAATATGCATTAGCTGTTAAATTTTATTCTGAAAAGAAAACCATGAAATATGAAAAATTCTCTAAATAAAATAATACATTTTCTACGAAGTGTAATTCTCTTAAATTGATCGGAGTCTATAACGGATATTTTTTTACAGTTTAAAAGAAAAATGAAACAAACTTTTAGGACCATTTAAAAGATGATTTTGCTTCGAGCAAAATCTTTCAAAATATCTTATGAAGATTTGCTTACAACTAGGTATAAAGTATGTCCCATCTTTCTCCTTATTCGGAATAATATGCTGTAGAGGATTTTCGCTACTATCTTAAAAACACTGTTGCGGTCTGAATGACTTAAAAGAGTTATCTGAATCAAACAAACAAACGCTATCAGATAAAGGGGAAAAAAATCTTTGAGTTTATATATACATAGGATAACTTCTTCTATACTGTATTCTATGTTATCTTCATTTTTCCCTTGAATTCTTTGAAAAACTGGGAGTGGTTTGATTTTTTTTTTTTTTTTTTTTGCCTTTTTTACTGCCTTTAGGTGCTAGAAGATTTTCTTCTACTTTCTGATAAACACTATGTGTATCTGTTATCTTTGAAAAGGACAAATATGTCATTCAAGATCTTTGAAAGAATATATTATTTTATTTTATTTATATTCTGTTGACTTTAAAATTCTTCGCTTGGATTTGAACTTTACACAAAATGTTTCGATGTATATTATGTGAAAGTAAAACTACAATTTTCGTTTCATTGAGGTGCACATTAAAGTTGATGAAAAAAAAAAACCTTGTGAATAAGTTACTGAAAAATATCTTACAATTATTTTTAAAACATTTCTTTTTTTATGTATAACATAGGGATTTTTTTCGTTGAATTTTCAGATCTATTACTTCGAATAGAATTTTTTAAATTTCGCTCATGTCACGTGATCCGTCTTAATTCCCATAGATAAAATAGCCTCATAGCGTAGTAAGTTGTCTTTTTTGGTGTTCAGCATGTGTGTTAAGAGGATTCATTAGTGCCATAAAAATAAGAAAGGGATGTTACATTTAATAAATAAAAAAAGTAAAAAGGTTAAGAATTTTTTATTATTTATGTAATTTTTGATTGCTTTTAATTGGGTTCTCCCATTTCTCTGCCAATGGCCTTTTGTCCTTGGTGATCTGCAAAAGATGAGTGTGATCGGATTTCATGTATTTACCTTGTCATTTAGCCGTTATTATAAAGAACGTGGGTTATTGGTTGTATAAATGATATTAAAATACGACTACCCTCAAATTGTGAATTTTGCCAAAAATTGACAGATGTTTTATGATTTTATTTTATAGGCCATCTTATTAGCTTTATAAAATTACCAAGTTTATTATTTTCCGTTCACTAGAACAAATACTACAAGTGTTTTCGTAAAAGCAGATGCCATTGCTTTCAGCAAGATGTCATACTTGAAACCGCGTTTTACTCGAAATGTTTTTTTTTAAAATGCTCAGACGGGGACAGCGATTGTTGAAAAAATTTTGAAAATAATTAACTGAATCTTTTTGTTATCAATCATGGTTTTATTACAAAATTTACAGTCTCTGATGTTAATATATAATCACTTCTTTTAAACAACTTCATATAATAACAAAGATAAAGTGGTCTAGATTTGTAAAAATTAAAATATCTTTTATTCTGAAGGTCATTTCAAAAATGAATAACATAGCTAAACATCAGAATTAAAAAATTAAAAATTTTTAATATTTTTATACAGAATGGGCCCCGTTTATGTTATTTTTTGTAAAGTTTTACGAATTGTTTCCCATTTTAGTAATAATAACTTCTTCTTTTCTAAATTTTAGCATATTTTTCTTAAAATGTACTGAACAAATCTAAAATCCACAAAAATATCCCCTTATATCTCCATTTTTATAAAAAAGGTTTTCGCAAGTAGTCGGATATCTTAAATTTTTTCAGTAATTTTGTTGTTTTTTTATTATAAATGAATATTGGATTTTCTTCATGGAGGGTTATAGTTAGAGGTATTGGCTATTCATTTGCAAATAATAGGTTTATTTAATAAAATCACACACAATATTAGCAAAGTAGAAAGGATGTTCTACATAATTTATTAGTGTTTAAAACAAATAATTGAATCGTGATGATTTAATATATACCTTTATATCATAGTTAGATTCGTATGTATTACGTGAATGCTTTTGTAGGTAACATTTTTGCACGGTTTCTTTGAAAATAGATCAAGTTTGCAAAGCGTGAAAGAAATCGAGGGGAAAAAAATTTAATAACATAATTGTTTCCAAAAAATAAATAAATAAAAAGAAAACTGAAAACTGTTTTCGTATATATATATTTCCATCTAAGATTCTAATTCAAAGCTTTCATGAACTGATAAAAGAAATCCAAAAATAAATTAATAAAACTAAACTTTTTTTTAAAAAAAGTGTTTACGATGTTTTTGAATGATTCTCAGTCAAATATTTTAAGTAAAAGTCTTAGAAATTGTCATTCAACAGAACTGCATGCTGTTAACTTCTTCGACTTTATTCTTATCTATAAACGGTGCTGAGAAGAAAACGGAGCTGTTAAAACTTCAGTTCCATATCATACTATATATATATATATATACATACTAATATATATCATACTAAAAACTTCAAATTTTATATTTAAATTTTTTAAAAAGTAAAACTTACTTTTTTTATGGATAACTTTTGAAGTGGATTTGAAGCAATGGGAAATGTATGTATAAAAAAAATCCAACAAAACTCAAGATTTTTATTTATTTTTAGAAATATTATTGTTTTTAATTAACATTTGAAGTAGTTATTAGAAGTTTTGTGGCATTCTGAAAGCGAGTATATTGAATATGTGAGAGCAGCACTAAATCAGTTGGAAATAAGCTTATTTTTAAATTTTCCCTGAGTAACGTAAGGTTAATATTATGAATTTAAGATGGATAATTTTTTTTGAAAGTGCTTCTATTGTATCTCTTGTGAAATTAAAAAGCAATTTTTAACTAGTCTTATTGCTGTTTATTATACTATATTTTAGAATTTAGTTTGTAGTTTAAAAATTCTTTACTTGATCTGATTACACTTTATAAATACAAATTCCACGAATTATAAGAACAGATTTAAAAAAAATATATTTTTTTTGCAAAAAATGTTTTAAAAAGTAGTTCTAAAAAATTTTATAAAAAGTTGATTATTTTTTGAAAAAAAAAAAAACTTTCGGAAAGAGTAAAACAAAAATTAAGTAAACTCTTGTAGTTCCTTAAAATTAAATGAATTAAAAATTGTTTCTAACATATGCTATAGCTATTTAATTAATTATTATTATTGGTATTTTTGGAATAGGCTACATAATATATGCACAATAACGTACACAAAAGTGAAGGGGTTTCAAACCCCTTTCACTAACATATAGATTTATAATTTTTACTTTAAATATTACGTCTCTGTAATTTTGCCTACGTTTCTATTTTTCCAAATGTGACCCTTCCCTTGAAACTAGTTTGTGTACAACACTGAATGTGCATAAACTTCAAAATTAGCAATTATTTGCATTTCTATTATTTTTAAATGTTTCAAAGTTAATAATATACCTGGATAGAGTAATTGGTTAGGAGCTAGCCTTGTGCACACATGTTTGCGAGTACGATCGCAGCCCAAGTCGATGGATTTTCATGATGTAGAAAATCCTCTGTGTCCATGTCGTATTATAAAGCGGAATGTAAAAGATCCCTTAAGTACCTGTTTCTCTTCGGTGCTCTCGGCAAAATTAAATTCCTAGTACGGTTTCGCATCTTCAAAGTTCCGGTGTCTCCCTCTGGGAAGGAAACTGGGCGTTGAAATTAAATTGGGGCAACTGGTATACGCCTACATGATGCCGCACTAGAAAAGTGGCCCCATCTTCCGGAAAATGTACTAGATTTCCAATGGTAAAAATACTAATCCTCAACCCTGTTTGAAAATAATAGGTAAATAACATTTTTTATCATAAATAGCATTTTAGTGATTATTTATCTTTCTTATTTTAATTTCATAAAATGTACAAACATTTTGAAGTATGCACCAATATAAAATAATCTTGACATATTTTACCCGATAATAAATTGTGTGATTTTATTTTATTTAACCTAATTACACTCTTAAAACAGCAAAATCGTGAAAATTTTTGAACACAAGTTAATTTCTACGCATTGATATGAAAAAATACTGAATCTGTGAAATGCCTTGGAGATATTATCATTGTTTGTATTGTTATATTTTCTTCTTGGAATCTAAAAATCTTTCAATATATTGTAGGAACTGAATCTGAAGAGTCCATCATGAAGTACAAATGTTCGCTCGTAACGATCCTATCGATTCGTAAATGGAATTCATTGTTTTAATGCCTCTCACAATTCGATTTCTTAACAGCATTTTTATAAGAGCTCGCTTCGTGTTTCGAAGTCTGTTATTTGTTACGTAACTAGCAATTGTTTTTGTTCAAATCTTTATTCTTTGCAGTGAATAACCCTGCGATTTGTAATGACACTTAATGCTTTGCCCTCGACTTCTGTAACATTATCGCTCATAAAATCAATGTTAAAGTACAATGTGTGTAGACAATTTTCAACTTCTGACAATGGCTTTGATCAGATTTGGTATGTAATTTTCTTTACTTTTTAATGCATATTTCGAAAACTGCTAGAAAAGAAACCGGAATTTAAATTGGAAAACAGCCTTGGTGTTCTTCACATATTGATGCATTGGCTTTAAATAACTAATACACTTGTGTCTTGTTTTGGGAAATGACGTCGTTTTGTTGACTTAAGAAGTTCTTGCCTTCTTCCTCTCCAATGAGCTTTCAGTACTCTGAAGAGTTTTATTGCTTGAAAATATAGCTTTTCTTTATATATATATAAAGACGTGGCGATTAGTAAGGAATTCTTTACGTAGATAATATTTTTAGATGGCTGATGTAATATGGATGTTATTGGGGAAGCAGTCCCTTGTTGATAATTAAACTTGTTTATTGTACACACAAACATGCACATCTTAAACAACGCTTAACACAAAAAACACACATCACCAAAAGACACATGCTTGTTATATTTTTTCGAAGACAAAAGAGAGAGGTTTCCAGAGCCTTAGGTATTTATATAAAGCGGCAGCAGAAAATCTTGGAGTCCGCGTTATTTCCGTGGATGGAACCTACTATTGGTGGAAAGATATTGTGTGATAGAAAATTACGTAAGCATACTTTAAAAACGCAAAGCTGTTCCCTTTCAAAGAGATACAGTTACGATTATTCCCGCTAGTAGAGCTAATAATTATTTATGTTAGGATCCCGAAGGGTTAGTAAGGACCATTACAAATTAAAAAGTTGTAAAGAGAAAACTAAAGAGAATTATCACATACATATGGGCCTTTTTAAGTTAAAATAAATTTTTTTTTCAATTTTCTTCTATTATTTCAATAATTTGTTTTAAATCAAATTTACTATGTATTTTAAAACTAATTTCAAATCGCACGTTAAAAGAAGTTAATTGATAGTAAATTGAAAAATATGTTCTTATTACTTTTGTGCATGTGACAATTTTTGTCTTATTGATAAAAATACTTGAAAAATCACTATTTATAACTGAAAGTTATTAATTTAAGTAACTGACATCTTTCATATAAGTCTTTAGCCAATCATATGATGATTGTATCTTGTCAAAGGAAATTAAATTAATAAATCAAGATGTAGTATTAAATTTTTAATTACTGTTGCTAGGAAGAAAATCAATAAACAATATAATATAGATTTATATGAACTAAAAAAAAATTTTTTTTTTACTGTTTAAAAATTTTTTTCAATTTTATTCGCAATCATTTCAAAAAGGTCATTTATAAATCTGGGGACAAAAAAAAATTCTTGACTATTATAGAAGATATTCAGAATCGAGTAAGTATTAAGTAGATGGCTTAAATGGTACTATAAATTGCATGATGCATATATTTTACACTAGTATATGGATTATCAATATTTTTTGTTTAATTTTTAAATAATAGAGTTATTTTGTTTCTGTTATTTCTATTTTAACAATATAAAATGTTAAAAGAGGGTGTTTTTTTTTAAATTTTCCAATATGATCAATGATTAAGAATTCTATCAATATTAAAAAAAATTATGTTACTTAAATTATGCCCAAAAGAGTGTTATTTTTTTATTAAAAAAGTTATAAATGTATTTTTAGTTGTATTTAGTGATGTGTTAGTTGTTTTTAAGAGGGGGGAGGTAATTCCTCATCTTGTATTTTTAATGTATTGGTTTCATAAACGGCTTCTTCATTCAAATATTAGCTGAAATTCATATATTTCTATGAATAAGGCGAATTGATTTAGTAAATTATTAATATTCATCACAAATAATTAAATCGTAAACAATTATGAAAGATTAAGTACATCACTAGTGTAAGAACTCACGAATTAAATAATAAATATTAACGTGGTTCTCGAATATATACAAAAGAAAAATGTTTAATTACACTACATATAAAATTTATTCATAAACGAAAAAGAAACATCTAACATTTTCAACTTTTTTAATCGTAAGAAAATGTTTTGTATAGATTGAGAAAAATAGCTAAGAGAGAAAAAATGCAAATCGAGAGGAACACGTTGATGCAATGTGAAAATGTTTATATCCCAAAATATATACTGGGAACGTAGCCAAATTAAGACACAGGTTTCAGGCATTAAAACTTCACAAAATATTTTAAAACAGTAAATAGCTTGATTCTATTTTCCTTGGATTGTCTTTGAATTGATTGAATATAAAATATTTATTAATAAGTTAAAAGATATTTAATCTTTATTTTAAGAGTTTGTTAAATTTGATAAGATTTTATTTAATAAATTTTGTATTATTATGATACATTGACTTTAAAATTCAAATTTTATTAATGATGAAATCAATCATGCACGTTTAAACAAGCACATAAATGGTACACATTAAGAAGATTTTCATTTACTATGGAGACCATGTTAAAATAGAAGCACATGTTATCAATTAAAAGTTTCAGTGAATTTGAGAGCAGATTACCTCTGTATGATCAGACCGGTTTCTGCATGATGAAACGATCCTGGAAAGAAGCATTAACCTCCATGAACTCTTCTTTCATATTCTATTAAATATAAAGTCAAAATATAAAGAAAGAAAAATATTTTCGTTTTTTTTTAAAGTTGTCTAAATTATATACTACCTTAATTACACTTATTTGTTTATTTAAACTCTACAATGGCCATTTGCAAACACCCAATACATGAAGAAATGACCAAAAATCAAGCAATTTGTATTTAAAACCTCAAATAGCATCACAAATAAACTTAAATCATTAAAAAACGATCTAACTAGAAATTCTTAAATTTGTCTAAATATTTTGAAAAAAAATATTCCAAAGCATAAGTTTTGTAAAATATATACAATCGGCTCTCGATAATTCGAAGTTGGAGGTACCAATTAAAAAATTCGAATTATCAAGAGGGTAGAAATAAACTCCCAAAATTCACGAAGATAATTTTTTTTTTTTTGCCAACATATTTAAATTCGAAACTATGTAATAAAACCACAATTGTACACATGCATAAAATTATTTTAAAGTATTTTTAAAAAGCATATATTGTTCAATATAAATATTATGCACGAGTTGAAAATCCTGTAGTAAAAGAATACATTCATACACAATCCAACGCATCTCTTCTTCACAACAGTGGACCATCCTTTCTGAACACATGTGTAGCAAGGCCACGTGTTAAACGAAATATATGGACGGCTGACAAAAGGTGTGATTGGTCTATTGCCACTTCAAGAAGGAAAGCAATAAAAGTGTATTTTCGCCTGGTGAACCGGAAAACACTAAGAAAGGGTAACAGACAGATGGTCATTTTGAAGGGGCTGCGTTACAGGGGAGACACGCAGAGACAATACTACACAAAATTTGTAAGCTCCAACCTGTTTGCTACAGGACCGTGTATGATACTGAGTGTTCGAATTGTCGAGATTTTTATAAGATAACTTCGAATTATTGCGTGTTGTAGTGTGGCCAGCTACAGATTTTACTTCGAAATATGGAGTGTGCCAAAATGTATTGTTTTAGTTTGAAATATCAAGAGCTTTTCTAGGAATTGAGCATATACTTCGAATTATCGATAGGTTCGTATTATCTAAGTTTTGAATTATCGAGAGTCGACTCTATATGCAATAAAATATTCAAAGAACTGCGAACTCTTAAGTCAAAGATATGCAAATTATTTTTACACATTTTGCCTAATACCAAATAAGAGATAACGAAATATCGAATTGTTATATTTAGAACGTAGAATTTATAAAATGGGTATTTATAAAAACCAATTGAAGGTCATTTGTACAGTCTTAATATTTTCTCATCATTATTTTTTTTTATTTTGTGTTATAAAAAATGAATAAAACCTGGAAAAAGGAAGAAACAAGAGATCTTTCATATTGTTTCAACGTCAAAAATCTCGTTTTTTTTCCTCACAAAATAAAACAAATCAATTGTAACCAGAAAATATTTTTAAAAAAAGTAGAAACATTTAATTATATTTTCAAAGGGAAGTTAACGACTTTTTAAATATTTTTCTCTAAAATTGTGAAAAACACTTAAAACTAATTAAAGTGTACAGTTAATTTTATTTTGAAAAAACGAATCACTTTTCTACAACGCTATGCAAATGCTAATAATAATTTTATAAATGACTGGTAAAATTGTATTGCTTATATTTTTTATGAAGTAAATAATTAATGACCAAGTAAATAATTATAATGTAATTTTGCTATAAAAAATGTAACTTTTATCTAATACGATGTTTAAAATTGTTCTTTTTTTGTTAAATAGTATTCATTTTTTTTAGCATTTAGATGATTGTTTTACTTACACACATATATCTAATGGCATTGAATTCGAGAGATAAAAGGAAAAAAATAGTAATGCACTTTTCTTTAATTTTGCATTCAAATTGTGTCCTTAATTACCATCCATTTTATTTTAGTTAAAAATAGATTTGTGTGGTTTAGAAATGTGTACTTTTGAATATAATCACTTATTTTCTTGGGTGAAATTTTTCGTTTACTATACCTATTGTTTTTTAAAACGTACCGTAAAAACTGGCGTATAAAGCGCACTTTTAACACAAAAAATAAGATAGAAATTTACGTGAGCGCTTTCTATACCGGATATAAAAATGTTACCTTTAAAAATGGAAAAAATAACTGTGCATAAAAAAAATATACCGCAAAATCAGGCGTATAACGCGCACTTTTAATACAAAAAATAAAATCGAAATGTGAGGGGGCTTGTTATACGCCGGATATGAAAATCGTAGCTTTAAAATAAACAACTTATTAAGTATAAAAAGAATTAGACTTCTAAATAGATCGGAATACTGTTTATTTAAAAGAAATGACATACCTAATGAACTTGAAGGGTTGTAGTTCTAGAACATACTATTGTTCTAAAATTCCGGAATAATATCTAGAATTAATGACTTTAAAATATAGGAGCATTGCACTTGCACAATTCAGGTTTTTTCGTAAAAAAGAAGATGCACGTTAAACGGGGAATATACCTAAAAACACACTAAAAAAATGCAACTTGAAGGTATAGTTGCGTGCTATACGCCGGATTTTTCGGCACTTTAACATAGATCGGAATACTGTTTATTTAAAGAAATGACGTGCCTTATGAACTTCAAGGGCTGTAGTAGTTCTAGAATAAACTATTTTTGCAAAATTCTGGAATAATACCTCGGATTACTGATTTCAAAAGAACATTTCATTCACGAACATTTTTCACGCGTTCATTTCAGGTTCCTTCGTAAAAAGTTTAGTACGCTTTATGCGGTTAATATACCTAAAAACTAAAAATTGCAGCTGGAAAATATAGGTGCGCTTTATACACCGGAATTTACGGTATTTGCATTTAGTTCATTCGAACTCAAAGTTTCATGTTGACGAAATTTGGATTTTAAAAAATGGTTTTTTTTTTTGAAAAATGGAAAAAATGGAAGCTTTTATATACCGAAAAATATTTAGTTCTTTTTAAGACAAAAGTATCAATTTATTTTATTTTAATTCAAAATTACATTTTGTACCAAATAAATATTTTTGTAAGTTTGTTTTTTGGTAATCCTCATCTAATTGTTCAGGACATATATAGAATAAAAATTAAAATACCCTTTGATGCACTTTGCTACGGGTATGAAAATAGACAACTCATTTCCTGATTAGAATCGGACTTGTGCTGAGTGAAGCTAATGTGTTCTTTTGAACCCGTTTCGATTTCAGATAGAGATATCATTATGAAAGACATTAAGAGTTACTTCGTTAATTCACGTAATGGAAAATTGACACACGTATTTCTTTATGTGAAAGATGCAATGCGTTCCATCAATAGCATTAATTTGTGTAATTGGTCCATCTTTCTGTTAAAAGCTTTTACTTACATTTTTTGACTGACATCTGCATTGCACTGCGGCGCGCAAAGGTGGTGTCTTTTCTAAGGTTTAATGGCAGAAAATGTTTCAGGGCTGAATTAGTTTCTCCAGGCTATTTGTTGTATTCATCGATAAACATGTTTGTTCATTTTTGTGTGATTCATTCTGTATTACACCGTAAATCAGATCAAAGAAACGCGTAATCACATATGTATCATAGAAATTTTCTAATAATTGTATGTAAATATTTGTCTTCTTATCTAATGATAAATTTTCATGTATGTGAGTTGGTCCAAATAAATGTTAAACTACAAAAATAAATTTGAAAAATTATGGCATCACAACAACTTTCTTTTCTATTATTTTATTCTAAATTTACACTAAACATGATTTTATTTATATTGCAACTTTTCATTCCACTGGGCTACATTTTGGCATTATTGCCTTTGTATATAGATAAAGTCCCTAAATGTGAGAGCTACTTGATTGGTGACACTCGTTACCATATTTTTGACGCTTGACTGGTTCATTTCAAGCTCTTGGCGGATGCTAAATATTGCCTTAATTTAATTTTGCTGAAAATACCAAAGACTAACAGATACTCAAAGGATCTTTTGCATGCTTAATAATCACATAACATGCGTTCCTACGATTTTCAACTCCAGAAAATGTATCAACTCCAACCGGGATCGAACCTGCAACCCTAGGATTACTTGACGGGCCCGTTACCTCTAAAGCTCTCCGGATGCCAAAATGCAGCTCACACAAGGAAAAAAAATTACACTGTCATATTAAAAGGATAAGGTTATAAATGTTGGAAATAAGAATAAAAATCTTAGAATGTTTTACTGATGAAGTATCAAAGCTCTGAAATGTAAAATTTAGCATTATTGTGAGAAGAAACAGTTTTCTTTTTATTAAAACTGATTTTTTATTCTAAGAATGCACTAGGTAGCAGTTTTTTCCATACTTTTTTTTTTTTAAATCTCAATATAAATCTCTTTTTCTAAGAATTAGGAAAATTTTTAAAGAAGAACGAATTACCGTTGACAAATTGTAATCCAAGCAATCTCAAAAAATGTATTCTTTTTATCTTCGCTTGATTTTTCCAGGATTTCGCACCGAAGGGAAAAAAGGGCTAGTTGAACTCAAGAATCTCGTTTAAACAGTGCTTCGTTAAGTCCGTTCGGGGAAAAAAGAAGGGGAAAATCGTCTTGAAAGCAGCTGTGGGAATAGTCCTTGGCGAATTAAACCGTCTTGTCTGTTCTCCGAGGACGAACGCAATAAAATTAATCGAATTTCGAAGCAAGTAGCGCATTCAACTAACCAACCGGGAATAATTGTGGGGACTTATTTTTTAGAAGTAAGAGAAAGAAAATTATATATATATATAAAAAAAGAAAACTTGAAGGCCAGGTAGTATTAATAGTTAAATATATTGTACGAATATTTTTGTTATAAATTTTGAGCATATAAAACTTTAGATGAGTTTTTTTTTTTTTTTTTTTTTGTCTTTGGGATAGTTAATTAAAAAACTCGTTTGTAGATTTATTTGAATGTTGTTTATGAGAATTATTTCAGTTTTATTGAGTCATATTAGCGCTTTTTATGATAAAAAATCAAATGATTAAGGGGAAAATATTTAATCACTACAAATTTAATTAAATGACAAAAGAAGAAATAATGTAAATTTTATATACATCTGAAAAAAATCAACTACATAACAAGTAAATATAAAATGCTATATTTGGAATGAAGAAAAAAATGTTGCTAATGCATATGTCTCTCAAAACTTTTAAAAATATATTTTCAACAATAACCGTTCAAAAATTTATTTAAAAATATTTTTTTAATTATAAAGATTTAATAAATTTTTCAAAACCTTTTAAAATAAATGCCATTTGATATTTGTTTTCGATTTGGAACTACAGTATCAAACTCAAAGGCTAACCTGGGCCAAATAAACAAGGATTAACTTTGGGTGGGCCACAAAAAAAAAACAATATTCATCGAAACGTTGGTTTACTTTGAATAATTCATCATAATACACATATATAAAAGAACAAAATATATAAATTTAATGTTTACCTCTGGACACATAACATCTCTCCTCTACTATTATCTTTCTCTTCGGGAGAAATTTTGTTCAAAGTGATTATTTTCAAAACTGACCAAAGGTTAGACCGGGCCGCGAAAATGCTCGTTGTGGGCCACATGAGACCAACGGCCGCGAGTTTGATACCCCTGATTTAGTACTAAATTTTTGGCATTTGAATTGGTGAACTTATTGGGTGACAAAGTAAGGTTGCATTAGAAAATGAACTAACGTATTTTCAAAACGTCCTATTAAAAATGAGAAATTCATACTTTTTTCCGCAGCAATTTTTTATAGCTGAACTTGAAATATTGCATGAGATCACAGGGTTGAACCTGTGAAAAATTAGCAAAATCATTTGAATAAATTTATTCGCCTTCTAAAAGTACCCAAGACTAGAAGTGGCCTCTTAGATACGCCAAAGCAGGAAAAATAATTTGCAACTACGACACAAATATTATGAGGTAACTGATAATTTAAGTATCGGTTAGTGACGATAGAAATCATTATTTATGCGTACAAGTTTTGGAATGTTTGTACTGGAAAGAAAAAGTCGAAACAGTTCGCAATGCATTTGTTGTACTTTCCAGTATAACAAATATATATATATATAGAATGAGAGATATCAAATACAATGACATTCTGCAACTATTTGTAGTTATACAGATATCACAAAAATACTTTTAATATAGGTAGACCACTATTTCAACAAAATATTTCTCAGGTAATTCCTTTTTATTGCTTTATTTTAAAAGTTTTGTTATATTTTTATAAAATATATATTTTATTAGATTCCTGTGACAAATGTGTGTATAATATCATGGGTATCGGATTTCTTAAAACAGTAATATACAAATATTATCAGTAGTTCTTATGTTAAGATTTTTAATATTCTCTTATATGTAAAAATTTAAAGAATATTTTTTTATTTTTTCTGCTTTCTTTTATAAATGTGTATCTGAAATTCAGCCTTTTAAATTTAGTCACATTTTATTTATGTTATTTTTAAAGAAGTTAGTGATTTACTTGGAACAAAATAAAATGGAAATTATTGAACCAGGAGAAAAAAAGTCGCATGGACATTTATGATTTTGAGAAAACTAAATAATTGGAAGCAACATTGCTAATATACACAGCTTGAATTTAAATATTTGTCTTACTATAAATACTATGATGTGTGAACTGTGTGTGTGATGGATGTTATTTTCTCAACTTATACCAACAATCTAAGTGACACCATTTTATACACAACTTCAATCATCCTCATTTAACACTAAGGTTTACGAGACACTGACCTTGATAAATGTGTTACGTGATTCGTGTATTATGCTCCGTCTCCTACTAAATGGATGTGTTCGATGCATTCTCAATATGTTTTCAACTTTTTATTATCCGATTTTATATCGATACATTTTATCGTCACTTTGTTAATGTTACTTTATTTTTCTTTACATTTTTTAAGCCTTTACTATGTACAGTTCTCAGTGTATTTTCAGAATAAATGGAGTTATATGATAACAGTCGAGAGTTTATTTTATGTTATGTATACTTTAAGATATATCAGTTAATCCGCACAGAAAAATGAACAGCTTTTAAAAATTACCCTTATTTCAGGGATAGTGTTTTTTAAAAATATATATATGTTTTGGTATATATTTATAGTATTTTGGTATATTTCTAAGCTTTTATATATATATAATTTTAATTTTCAAGTTCTCCTTAGTTATAAGCTTATTCTATATATATTAGAACTTGTAAATTAAAATTACTTAGAAAAGCTGGTTTACCTCTAAACTGAATAAAAACATTGGAATGTTTTTTTACGGCGGATATAAGAAACTCTTGTTAATAATAAATAATGTGTATTATTTTGTATAACTTCGTTAAGAGCTGCTAGATGCTTATGAAATTTTTTATGGCTGTTAAGCATTCTAAAAAAATTTGATCAGTGGCGTAACGTGCACCCTCGTTACGCAGGAAGGGGAGGGGCAGAATTCTTTGAGGACCAAGGCCTGCCCGACATAAGTACGTATTTAACGAATTTATAAAATATTAAGGCAAAGCAACCTGACTTTGCAGGGGGGAGGGTTAATATCATAAAATTGATTTGATTATTAGATTTGCTTTAATAATTAAAATGTAGATCGGAAGTGTGAATTATAAAAATATCACATATATTTCGCATATTCAAACTGAAAAACATATTTTTCAGTTAGAATTGGTTTAAATCGATTCGAACTTATTTATCGCCATTGAAAGAAAAATGTTAAAGTTATGTTCAGGAACTTCTTTAATTTCAGTAAAATTTTTTGATTGTGCATTTATCAGATTCTTGCTAAAAATAGGCGTTAATGAATTCTTTTCATTTAAACTATTTCCAGATATGAAGAGATCAGTAGAATCAATCATGTATAAATATTGATAATATTAAAAATTTAAATTTTATCTTATTAAGGAATAATAGTATTATTGGGAAAAAAATTAATGTTGAAAATGGAAGTATGAAATTTTATTATAAGTATGATGAATGTAAATTGTTTTATTGTATTTTCATTTTATTATTTAATATTTTATTTATTTATTTTAGAGTACATATTCATATATATCAATTAATTACTCTATATATTCATAAAAAGTATTTATTCATTACTTGGCAATGGAAATTCTTTGTTATGTCAAATTTCTGTATCATTAATCACAATACTTAATTCCTTTATGCCTTTTTTTGCAACTTTGTTAATTTTGTAAAGAAAATTCTGCTTACATTTTTTTTTTTTGTTTTTAATAAAATTTGAATTTAGAAATAATCAAGATGATTTTGTAAAGTTTCTCATATATCTATACAAATTTCGTTCAGTGTACTTGCCGTATCAAATTCTCAGCTTTAATATCTTCTTTTATCTTTGACACTACTCGTCATAGTTTTCTTATTTTTAGAAAACGCCGCCCATAGTTTCTTAAACCACGATACATAACTTTCCCCAAAACGTGAAGGTTCCAAAAATTTTAACTAATTACTACCTCCAAACGCATCGTAATTCATACCCAACTACAGGTAACACATAACACCAGCGTGCGTCAAATGCTAAGCGTTTTAATTTAAATGCCCACTTTACTCTTCTGTAATCCACGAACTACTTGAAATATGAAATGTGCATCTCAGCCCATACCTCAGGCTCGACCCTTTGCAGCAAGGAGGAACAGCCTCCTTAATATTCAACAAGCAGCCGACACTCTGCGGTGAATGACAAGCCATTACTCAGGGATTCAAGGAGTTAATTTAAAGCCTCGTCTAAGTCGGGGGAAACGTAGTACTCGCAGCAAAATGTCTGAACTTTCCGCTTGAATGTAGCCGTGACATATCTTTAATGAGTCTCGCTCGCTAGCGGTAGTAGATGTTAGTCTTCGGAGACGGCTACTGAATGAATTTTGAGGGCTCCATACGCAAAGCTAGTCGACTGGACAAGGAAGTTGGGAACCAAACACTCTCTAAGAGTCTTCTTCTCAAGTTAGAGTTACAAGGAAGAAACGACAAGGTCGTTTGGTTCAAAAGGGAGTGTTGGAGTTAGAATGTGTTTTTGATGGAAGTGAACATCGATGAAACGATGTCACATCAGCAGAAAATTTTCTTTTTCTTGTTTACTTGCTAAATAAAGATGTCATTTTCCCCTAATTTTCAAAAAATGATAGTTCATTAAAGTCTTATGCTCACCAGATTCTAATTAAGTTCATTTTTTTTATAGTCTGGATGTATACACATTGTATGTTTCATGAAAAACCAATCTTACTTAGCCAGCAAATTCTCTGAGTCATTTATCCATAAAAGTACTTACTCGAATCTCAGCTGCACTTTGTTCCCATTGTCAATGCTACTGAAAAACGGGTGCGGCTTAGAATCGAAGGCAAGAAAATTCGTTGAACAGGGGAAATTGAACATTATACTAACGGTTGGAGCAATTAGGTTCATGTTTGTGTTTAAAGGAGTTATTAATACTGGTAAATAAAAATTAATTATTCACTTTTTATTCGTTCTCATTAACATTTTTTTTTCATTTCTTAAATATGGATATCGATAAACCTTTGTACGCTACTTTTTATTTTTCATAAAAACGTGTTGAGAACTTGGGGTGCGGCTTAGATTCGATTAAATATGGTATATGTGTAATGACACATATAGTAATAAATTTCCATTAATTTAACATTTATAAATTGACAAGTTGATGCTTTGATCACAGTAGCTGTAAATGTGTTTTTGTTTGTATCGCATTTAATATTTTGTAATGACTTTTTTCTCAATTACTCTTGTATGTAACATAATACCGAGTTTTTTGAGTTTTTACAAATTTTTGTCATTGTGAAGGAATCGTGTTATTTGATGCTACGTGCAGAAACTTAAAAACTAAACTATAAGTAGTATAAACTTTTGTTCTAGAGTTTGTATTAATAACTTAGATTAAAATATAACTTATCAGAGTTAAAGTCATATTTCTGTTTTGAGAAAATGTCCTTTGGTATGAGTTGTATAATAATCAATGTTGAAGAGCTTTTACTATTTATTTTTGAAAAAAAAAGAAAGAAAAAAACTAAAAAGTTATTTGCGGCAAAGGATTTATCTGTTAAGAGAATATATATATCCTTACTAATATTATAAACGCGAAAGTTTGTATCTATGGATGTTTGTTACTCTTTCACGCAAAAACAACTGCTTGTATTTTAACGAAACTTTAAAATAATATAGCTTATACTTCAGAATGACATATAATTTTTTAAGATATTGTGTGAAGTGTCCAAAATATAACGATAAATGTCAAGTAAATAGGAAAAAAAATTCTGCCATCTGCAAGCTATTCTGGCATGCGCTGCAAAAACCGTTAGTTATACGTATAATACAAAAAAGCCCGCGGCAGCATGTATCTATCTTTTATGTGTAAGCCATTATCGCCAAAATAGTGAACCATAAATACTATAACAATTGATAATTTATTTCTATGCACGTTTTTTATGCAAGTTATTTTTTCTATGCACCTTTGGTAGTAACAAATTGATACTTGTATCAAAATAAATACTTTTATCGCTTCTGGTATTTAAAGTAGATAAACTTTGTCTTTCACACTACATCATTCTGAGCTATGGTCCAAATTTCAAGTCTCTAGCTCATAAGGAAGTCAGTTTAAAATCAATTACAAAATTCCACCCGGACAAACATACAAGAAAGCGAGTTAATAAAAACATCTTAATATTAAGTGTCAATCGTATTATCACCTTTTAAACGTATTGTTATAATTTTAAAATTCGTACCATCATTACTTCTAAACGTATTACTTTATAAAAATAAAAAATAAAAATTTCCACATGCACCAGTATTTTTTTTTTATTTCCAATTTCAGAAAAATGTTTATATTATGGTAAGAATTTTCTGATTTATTCACCCTCCCCTTTCTCACATAAAGAACACAGCTTTTTTGTTTGTTTTATTTATATTAACCACAAGTGCATTCGCTTTTAGGGTTACACCTATATCTTTTAGTTGCTAAATCTGGAATTAGTCGCCAAATCTAAAAATGGTATATGCAATAAGTCGCCAAATCTGAAAATGATATAATATTACAATTTTAACATAAAATAAATGCAGCAGACAAAGTAATATTAATGTATTACATTTCTAGATATAAATTTACACTATTTTAAGAGTTCATTACACAAATTTTATAATAATGTGCTACTTGCTGATGAAGGTGTTTTCAAAAATCGACCCACAAGAGTTACGGAGCGTTATAAATAAAAAAAGTCCTTTTATTTCAGCTATTAGATCTACAGATTTAAAATTTAACAAACATTTTTTTGTTTTGTTTTGTTCACCTGAGATATGCTAAAAGCTTCTTCTTTTCTTTTTTTGGTTTAATTTGCAATTTACATAAAATTAACTCATTGAAAACTTCTTTATCTTTGAATCTGTATTGTTTAATTTTTCAATTCATCCGTGCGAAGAACGGGTAATACCAGCTAGTAATATATATATATTTGAGTGTCACAATTTGGCGAGTGTGTGTGAAGGATTCCTTATTTAGATCATTATGTATGATGGTTGATGATTTCTTTGGATAAGATTGATGAGGCAGTCCTGTGATTATTTAAATCTGTTTTATTCCACATCTTGAAACACATAAGCATATTAAACATAAAGCATGGCATGGACGACTCAATATAGAACAAAGAAAACGGATGCACAATGAGCTGCAGCCGGCTACATGTTGAAGGCAGACAAATAACAGAAGAGAAAGGGCTCCAGAAATCTCGTGTATATATAGGCGGCTCAAATCACATGATCTGAGTGGGTGGATAGATGTAGTTCAAAATACTCTCGTTAGGCGGCTGGCTAATTTATTATTAAAATGTGGGTCCTGAAGGATGGACCATAGGTAATAAAAAGAAATTTAAAAGGATTATATTCCTGGGATTATTACATATATATATATATATATATATATATATATATATATACATATTTGTGTGTGTGTATACAGTAATACTTTCAATAGATAACACGCACCGTACCTCACATTTTGTCCTTTAAATAAAGGTTTTCTCTTCTTCAAAAGGTACAGACTAAAAAACGTAATTTAATTAAAAACTCAGGTTGTCTGAAGCCTTAAATATATTATATATCAGTAATATAGTCGCAGGTATATATATATATTCATTTGAAGAAAATGGGAATTCTTAATAGCATAAAGGTTAATTCTTCTAAAGTGAATTAAATGAATAATACAATTTTGTACGTAAAGAAATATATTGAAAAAAAAAGAAATTCTTTGAATGATTTTGCACGTAATGTCATTAACAGCTATTATGTTTTTTTATATATATGATTGTGCAAAGTGTCTTTCAAAACATATCTGAATATGTTTTATTTCATAATTTTCGTCTGACTCTTTTTTTTCTCTTTATTACTGCTTTCTAAGCTATTTTTGTGAAGCTGATATAATCAGCAACAGATGAAATAAAACTTTTTATGTCGCCGTTGGTGTCTTTAGTGCAAAAGTGTTTAGTGATTTCAACATATCCTTGCATTTGAACACTGCAGTTTATTTTGACAAGTTGAAACATTTCTTTTTCATCAGTAAGATTTTCGTTGAAAACAGTCGATACATGAAAATCAATGCCTGCTTTCTTAAAACAATGCTGAATACAACTTTGTAAGACAGATTTAACAGTGTGTGTTATTCACTGAAGGACATTCAATACATTGGCATATTTTGCGATCTGTGATCGTTGTTTCTGTTGTCAACATTTTCGTGTTATCATCATAGTTAGTTATTAGTTGCGTCACTGTTTAGGGTGAAGATTTTTTTAAATTTATTTCATTCGTCTTTTCACGCATCGTTTTATGGCCGAGACCCCATGTGAAGATTTACCTTGGCATTTCTTAATGATACACGCTAATTTGTAAAATAAAAACAGGTTTTTTAATGATTAAATAGTTGGGGGAAAAAACGAACACGCATTTCTTCGTGTTGACACTTCTTGAACTTACAAGCTAATCCTAACTGCAGATGGCGCTTCTATGGCGCAGCAGGACATTCTACGCTTTTCAAAATAAGTGTATTGTGGAAGAAATGAACCATATTTTTGAAAATTAAGTTAATTGCTTATGTAAACAAGAATTTTAAAATTGATCACATGTGAAATTTATTTGTGGCTAAATTGCACCTCGTGGTTGCCAACGTTTTTTCCCCTTACAATGGGCGCAGTCAATGAAAAAATTAAATACGCTTTTGAAAGAAATGATAAGTCTTTAGTTGAACCCTCTTATTTTTAAGCGCCAAATATTTTCGCCAAAGGAGAAATCGCGTTTTTAAAATGACCAACTTGCGCAAAATCCTAAGTACGCAACTTGCATGCCTGAGTTGCCAATTTGGCATAAAATTCTTAAAAATCGGCGCCAACTTTTTGTCGACAAATCAGGGAGGGAGGGGGGCTATACGAGTATCCTACCAAAAAAATTAGTTAACATGTTTTTTTTTTTTTCGTCTTGTGTAACTTAGTTTATTCTGTAGCCCTTTTCCAAAAAATAAAATTCTTGATCGGTACATGAAACTCATTTCTATTAATTGATCACCTAAATAAGTTAACTAATTTTTTCCGTCTTTTGAGTACTTAACTTATAGAGTTTCTATTGTTTTGCCTCGAGTTTTTTTTTTAGCTTCTTTAATGGTTTGCTACAAAGAATATAAATACATTGTTCGGCATTTTTTGCACGACCGCAACTCTCTAATTAGTTTTTTTTTTTCTTAATGTCTTTCAGTGTATGAAGTATTTTTATCTGTGATTTATTTTCATATATTATTAGGAGCGTTAGGAGCTTGTCAATAAATTTGATTAATAATATGTAGGAATTATTTTGATTTTTGTGCTTAGAAGTTTTGTTTTAACGATTATTTATTCGTATAATCATTAATGATTACTAGATAATTGTCTGTATTTCCTAAATTATTGCAAGTCTTTTTTTATAACAGTTGACCGATATTATAGCTTTCTATGCGAATTATTTTCTGAACAATACACTCAAACAATAATCAGAATCTAACAAATTTGAGAGTTTATTTTAAATTTCTAAAACCAAACACAAAAATCTTATTGCATTACCCAACATACCAATTCTTTGCTGTAATATATTTAGGTGAATTTTTTTATTTTTATAAAAAATCTATACTTGTTCAGTGGCGAGATAGCGTGCCTGCTTCACGTAAACAGAAGGATGCAGGTTCTAATCCTCTTTTGTTGATAGATTTTCTGGATGTGAAAATCGTGGCAAGTGATTATGTGACATATATAAAAACCTTTTTGTGAGTATTAATTCGGCTCTGGTACTGTCGTCAAAATTAAATCACGGTAGCATTTAACATCTGACGAGAGTTTAAATTCATACGTCAAGAATTTGGTAGGAGATCCGCCACAAGATGGTAGCACCAATGAAATGGCTCTCACACTTAAGGACTTGCCTTGTCTGTCAGCGCTATAACGCCAAAATGCAGCCCATTTGGAAGAGAGAGAAAAAGAGAATTTGTACTGCAATGTTAAGTCTTGTACTCAGTGGCGAATACTGAAATTTTTTAAATGAAGGGCGGTCGAGGATTGAAAGCCCACCATTCAACTATCATAACCCAATTCGCCGCCAAACATATTCTTTTGATTTTGTCGATTGTTGAGAACACAAAACAATAAAAAAATGAACTATCAAATAAATCATTAATATTAATTAAAAATTAATTATTAATAGCAATTTCGGAATTAAATTTTGCGTGCTATATACATAAGATTATAATCAATCGGAAAAAAATCAAGGACGATAAGAAGGAAGGGCTCCAGACCCGTGGACCCTGCCCCCCATAGGCGCCACTGCTGGTATTGTAATATACAATTGTGAAAATTCAATTTCGGAACAAAAAATGGTGTGCATTTCTCTCTCTATATTTCACAAGTAATCGTAATATTCTAATATATTTATTTTACGTTTGAAATTTACTCCATATTGATCCTTTGCTATTATTCATTAGTCTGCAATTTCACGAAAAACGATATAAAATATGCATACATTTCCTTTGAAATCATTTTACTTTGTGCTACTCGTCATAATTATATTTCGTTTATTTGAAGGAAATTTAACGGTACAGTAGCATCATGCCTATTTTTAAAACATGTTTTCTGAGTAATAAATTTGATTTTCATTCGCAAATATTTATTCATGACAAAATTTTGTAATTCTTGTTGATCGTAGAACATAGAATTGCATTCCTGATCAATATTTTTAAGCTTAAGGCTTCGTGAGGTATTGAATAGCAAAATCTGTTTTTTCTTGCATTGGAAATTTAAAATAAGAAGTATCCTATGATTTAGTTTTCCATAGTCGGACCCCGATTTACTGAACACCTATTTAACGAATTTTGCGGTTTAATGATTTTTTTTTTCTTTTCTCCGATTAAAATTAATGAAAAAATCTCTAATTAACGAAGAAAAACAATGAATTCATGAATCATTTCATTAGCTGAATTTTTTTGTTAATTTGTGTAAGAAAATCATTTTCCCCCCAAAATGACATTTTTGTTGTTGTTGAGAACAGAAAGTTTTTTTTTTTTTTTGCTAGTTGTAAATTTCGACGGGAAAGTGCGAAGACCAGTATTAGACTTCACAAGTGCAGATGAGTCATGACTGTAACCTATGTTTTGAGTTCTGAATAGGACAGGTGCGATGAGGTCTTACCTCATCGCACTCCACAACGTAGGGAATATTTTATTTTAAAAATTATGTTGCATTTGATGACGGAATGATTAATTATGCAACTGAAGTTGAGGAAACTGTTGATTTACCAGAACCAATAATTAGTGATTCTAATACAGAAATTGATAATGAAACTCCTATCAAAACTGTAACAATTTCTGTTGCTTTACATTATTTGGAAACTATGATAACATACTTTATGCAGCAGGATGTAAATGTGTGTGACGTAGTATTTTCTTTAAATAAAGTCGAAAAAGAAATCTTTCGAATCAGGAATCAAATGATTGACAAACACCTTATAAGTCATTTTTTTTAAAATTTCATTTTAACCGGTGCGTAATAATTTGTTAATAATATTCTTAAATGTTGTATAAAAATTGCGTAATTTCTAATTATGGATGTTTTTTTCTGTAGTTGCCTATTAAAGAATTTCCAAAATGTAAAAGAAGTTCCAAAAACTTTGTATTTTGTTTGAACCTCAATATAACAAAATAACCCCGAATTAACGAACAAAATGTTCGGTCCTGATGAATTCGTCGAATCGGGGATCCGACTGTATATATATATATATATATATATATATATACACACACACGTTATATTATACATTTCCACCATTTTTTTATAGTTATGTGTCTTAAATTCTGGTTTCTATCTTCTGGCTTTGCTAGCTGATAGTTTAGTCTTGTTATTTTTTCAATTTATTATACGATATATATATATATATATATATATATATATATATATATATATTCTCATCTTGATCTTGCATTTCATCCATCATTAAGATTTTTTATCATCAGAACAAAAATAGAAATCTTTAAAACCCATTGCTTGTAAATATATTGAAGTGACACACACACACAGTTTCCATTTCTTATTTTTTTTTTCTAAAAGCAATGTGTCGGAACAACGATTGGAATCTTAGAATGAATAAAGTATTGCGAAAAAATTGTTTTGAAATTAAAGTAAATGTGATTCTGCTAATCTTTGAGAAATTAAAAATTGAATGGGATGAAAATACTTTATGTATGTAAAACAATTTTTAAAAAAATATCGTATTCATAATTAGCAATTTTAAATTTCTTTTATACAGCTTCAGTTATTTCGATAGAATATTTGTTACTCTCTAATGTATGTATGTTTTTATTTAATGACATTATATATAGTTATATGTCACAAATGATTTGAATGAATATTAATTTCTCCGCATTTGAATGTACTTTCCACGTGAATTAGCTTTTTTTTTATTCTGCAGAAAGAGTAGCATTTTTCTTCTTAATTTTTCTGCAATAAATCTTATTTTTTGTCGTACATTATTTTATAATACTGGCAACTTTTTTTAAAAAAATTTTTAATTAAATTTTTTAATGCATTTGTTCCTCAGCATCTAAAATACAGACTATCCATTTTTATTTTATACAGGTCCTTAACTATTTCTTAATATTTCTTTTTCAAAGAACAATTTTCTGTCCTACTATGCCATTATTTTAAATGTAATTTTATTTAAGTAATAATAACTTATGTGTGAAATAAATTAATTGCTTTCGAAAAAATTTCAGTTATTGAATTTTTTTAAATAAATTGAGGGATTATTTAATATTTCTATGTTTGAAAAATAGAAAGAAATAACATTTTTTTTTTCTCATTGAGTTTCCTTAAATTTTTAAAACCATTTTTTATTATTAAATCTTGCTATGTAATAAAAAATGCAAGTAAGATTTTCATTACGATTGATTTTATTACATTTTAAAATACAAGACGAAAGAAATGTTTTTAAGTGTTTATTCGCATATTTAGCTGCTTTTTTTTTTACCTTTTAAACGCATTTTAGTTTCTCTTTACCTTTTTGAATAAATCCGGTCCGTATCAAAACTCCAAACACCTCTCTCTCGCACACTTTTCTCTAATTGAATTTTAAAACATCTGCATCCAGATACGAGTCTAATTTAAACACGAGAAATAAGCTTTCTCACAACTGAGACTCTCTTAAGTGTTATTCTGGTAATTAACTTTTCTTTGAAGTACTTAGACGTGCACAAATCTTTCGACCCTAAAGGAGAGGCTCATTCTCCGACTCTACCTTTTGAGAAAGCATCCGGGATTTTGGAGTGGCTGAAAATAAAAATCGTTCACTTTTCTGGAAAAGAGTGAAAGAGAGAGCGAAAAAAAAGAGGAGATAAAAAAATAGTAAAGTGAGTGCAGACTATGTGAGCAATCGTCTCTGTGATCATCGCATCGTTGGCCTAATTACTTTTACCATGGTACGTTATTACGATAATTGGAAAAGCTTGAATTCCGCAAGCGACGCTAATTTCATGAAGTTTTCTAGAAAATAGGCCTGTGCATAATTTAGGTGATTGCCAGACGGCGTTAATCATGTCATCAAGGTGGAGGAGTGCAGTTGAAATAGGTGAGCTGCTTCGGTATCCAGGGAAAAGGGGTTTCCTCGCTATGAAGTTCCGCAAGTGCTACCCATGATTGCTCTTTCAGAGCTATTCAATTACATTTGGGGGTGATTGAGGCTGACATTTATTTGTTTCTGGAGGCGGCAATGGGACTGGAGACAGAAGGGTGACTTTCAACTGTGCAAAAATATGAACGTGTTGGGCATGTTTAGTGAGGTTGAATTGTTTAAGTTTATTGAACGGGCGATCTTTTGTTGAATTGGTTGAGTTTATGGAATGTGCTGCGACCATTTGGTAAAAAGATTGCACTCCTGAATAAGGCATTTTATGGTATTTCTTGCTTCTATTGTCTGTCGCACTGAGGAATTTCGAATTGAATTGTTAAAAGAAAATTGTAAAACTAATCATTTTTCGATGTAATTTTAAAAAGCTAGTGTTGAGTATAGGTGTTTATATCACACCGTGGCATACACAGACATCTGTTATGGTGGATTACAGAGTAAAAAGCACGTACATGTAGACACCGAGCGGCAATCTCTATGGTAAAAATTAAAATTCTGTTCGTCTATGGGAGGTGCCCCTCCACTTGTGTACGGCGCTGATATGACATCAGACTGAGGATACATTCGCTTAAAAACACGTCTAAAGATTTTAAAACACCTATGCAGTGTTTGTGATTCAAACGATATAATATAATGATTATGTGCTCAAATGTGCTTGAATACCTTGAAAGGTTCTCTTAAAATAAATAATATGATGCCACCTCAATTTCACTACGTCATTGTAAAATAAAATAATAACATAATACTAAACTATGAAACAGACGAACGCTGATAAATTCAACTAACTGTTACAGCAATAAAATTATGATAGATGTCAAATGTGGATTTTTAACATAATTTACATTTTATAAAAAACAAAATTTAAAACGATATGGTACGCTAAAAATCATTAAACAGTCGAAAAAAATTTATTGGCTTATTTGATACCCCAAATCTTTATAAATATGCCTGTAAAATTTCAAAGTTTACCTGCGTTTTTCATTAAGTAATGGAGCAATGTTTGATGCTAAACAGCAACTATTACGCATACATTTCAGATTATCTGCTAGAAAAGAGCCTGATAAAAAATGAATTAATTATTTTTCTAATGCGCATCAATGAGATTGACATTATATATGCAGTAATAAATCATTTTAAGAAAGAATTGTGCAATTCATGCAAAAATTCTAGTTTGTGAATTATTTACTGGAACATCAAATGGATTTGGTCAAGATTTAAAAGTTGTGCGTGTTTTTAATGATATTATTATGAATGAAATTAAAACTTCAAAACGAATTCTCCCAAAGCACAAATACTAAATCTCATTTTGATAACTCAGATAATTAAAAATCTAAATCGCAAGAATAGAAAAACTCTCCCATTTTTATATATTTGTTTTTGGTGATATATATATATCTCACGTGTGCGAGATTCAACACTTTTATTATTAAAATATTTTAAGATATTTATTTAAACAAATGCACATATACAGTTCTTAGATTTGGATGTATTTTACCTATACATTGTTATTTGATTTTGCTTTTATTCGTGTACAATATTTAACATGCTGTTAAAATTATGGAAATAAAAAATAAAGGCATAAACATCTTTTGTACATGTTGTGCATTAGCTCTGAGCATGGAATTAGCTCTGAAGTGTTTGTATTTTTTAAAATAATTATTAAGATGAAGTTTTATGAAATATTGATCTTTCATTCGTTTTTTTCTATATATTCATTATGGCAGTATACTGTTTAATTGTTTTATATATGTGCAATTTTTTATGGTAAGTAGTTTTAAATAAGGTAATTAACATTTTACAAAAGTTTCAGACTATTCGATGAATATTATATCATGCTATTCATGGAATGAAAACTTCAAACTCATATTTCTCCATGTTGAATTTTTGTACATATACTGTTATTCAAAACCCTAAGGTTTTTTTGATAAATGAAGTATGGGTTTGAAATTTTTTATACATATTTTGAAGTTTATGTTTTGTAAAACTGTGCATGGAATTAGCTCTAACATGTTTAGTGCTTTTTCTAAAAAATTTCAAAATCAAAATTAATCTTTTTTTTTTGGGAATTTTTGGAAGTTTAACTATAAAAAAATTAATAAAAAATTAAAGAGCAGCAGCAGAAAAAAAACGCATGCACAGTTTTATGTAGTATAATTATAAGGTACTTGGAAAAAAAGTTTGAAAGAAAAGAGGCATATTTAAAAAAGCTTTAGGGATATAAAAAAGGCTTAAAAAAGCTATACAAATTAAAATTTTACAAACATTTTGCAACAAATTAAAATTTTTTTGTATGGAATTATTACTAAATATTAACCTTTATGAAATACAATTAAAACCAAATATCAAATATTAAAAATAAAAAAAATTGTGAAGATGGTAGCATATCGCCTTAAGCTTTGAAACCGTCATTGTTTCTTTTTAAAGGTCCCCAGTAGTATCATAGTTTTCATTTGTTTTCTTATCGATGCATTTTCATCAATTGAAATGAATAATAGCTTTACCATTCTGAAAATTTACAAAATGTTTAAATTCTAATTTTATGTATTAATGTTTTGGAAAAACAATTACTTCAGTTATTAATAACAATTTAATTGTAATTAGTTTACAATAAATTTAATACAATGTTTTGTACTTTCTACTTTTAAAATTGTGCTTCAATTCAATGCAATTTACACTATGTATCAAACGGAAAATGTTATTTTAATTATATTACATCCTGGACTTTATGCGCTCAACAATGTGTATTTTTGTAGTTTAATTTGAAGTTTTTATTTTTACATGGTTTGGGGAAGAAAAAATTCTTAATTCCACAATTATCTATTGTTATAGAAGGTTTAGTTATTAGTCTATTTACTATCATTGTGTCTTTCCATGTGTTTTTATTTTTTATATTAATTTGTAAAATTTCCTTTCTGAAGTCATCTTAAATTTAGAAGTGTATTTGTTCTGCGTTAACTTAAACATACTCGTTTGAAAGTTTGAAAAAAATCGCTGTTAAAATGCCGTATTATTACAAATTTGCCACTTTGTGGACTGTAATTGCTAAATATTTTTTTTTTCAAATTTAAAATAAATGCTGGTGAATAATTCAAATATTAACAACGTGTTCCTTTGAAATGTATTACTTTTACTGGCTTAAAGTGAAGAGTAATGTTTTATTGAATTTTTTAAACTAAATGAGAGAGCATTTTATTTTTTTCTATACATGCAATGTAAAAAACATTGTATTGCAAGACCAATAGCCTTTTCTTCTGACTTATACGATTATACAACTCATACCTTACTTTATTATTTATTTCAGCCTCAAAAGAAGAAGAATTATTTGACAATAAATCTTTATTCAAATTTTTCATTTCTAGTTCTGAGAAAATTGCGTAATTACGCCCGATACTAATTCAGCATCGAGAAAAACAAAATTATTAACATTAATCTTATTGTTTTATGATTTTCCCGCAGTTTGTTAAAGAAGAAAAAATAATCTTTTAGAATGTTAAAATTTTTTAGTTTTAAATATATTCAAAAATATGAATTAAATATAATTCAAATTGTTCTTCAAATTATATTTAATCAGTGCAAAACATTAGCAATTCACTAATTCAAGTGAAGTAAGGAAACATGCCCGCACCTTCCGTGAAGCCTTCTTTCGAACTTCCCCAATTTTATTTTTATTTATTTATTTATTTATTATTTTTTTGCGATTGGAGAAAACTATTCTTTAATGATCCGAATTTAATCTTAAGTATCATAAAACCTGCTGCCACACTAAAAGTCCACCCTTGAGGGTTAAAAACCCAAAGTAAAAGCTACCGACATTTTTCCAAACAACGATCGATTTTAAGTTTGTAGCCAATACACTTAATGTAAAGGACTGCAAAATGCACCATCGGTATGCAAGAGGGAGGGGCGAAGCGAAATTTGTTCTGAGGTCAACCGCCATAAAAGCTATTGTCCAACAAAGCTTCCTATACCCTTACCAGTTATTCAGTATATATTTATGGGAAGTCGGTATTTTTTTCCCCAAAGTTTCCATCTCTTCAATAGACAGTTGTTGGATTGTGTAAGGTTTTCCCCCCTTTTCATTCCATTGTTCAAATTGTGTGACTTGTGTTCAGAAACCTATCTAAAGAATTGCATTTTATTTTTTATTCATCGCATCAAATTCTGTTTTCACAGTATCAAATGAATTGTGTTTTGTGCATACCATACCTTTTACATTATTTTACATTTGATAATTTATATGTCATGCGAGATTTGGTGTGAGTTTCTTGCATTAGTGCATAATTCCAAATTAACAAACGATTGAGAATTTAAAATTTAATTTTAGATTTTTCTCTGGTGAGGCTTTCGATACATTCATAAAACTACAGTATTATGGCATGATGACACGGTACACATAGAGAACGTAATATGTTTTTATATTTGAAAAAACTCTAAAAATGGTTATCTTCTAATTTGAACAAACTCAATCACTTTAGGTCCCCCCCCCCTTCAATATCCATTTTGTTTGATTTTAAGTATTTATAATTAGACAGAGTATGTGTGATGCGAATGATGTTCTTAATTTATTTCTTATACAACATTTCTTCTAATATTAAAATTTTGCATGAATATCAAAATAAATCTAACTACATTATTTAATTTTTATATTAAGGAATTAAAATTTCAATATAATTACTATTGTGTCAATTAAATCTAGGGTTAAATGGTAAATTTTGTTCCCCATTTACTTCAATACATCCTATTTACTTGCATTAAAATCATTTTCTTTATTGCCTGGATTGATTTTTAGTGTTAAATGACTTACATAGGTAGAATTAATCGTTTTAAACCAAAATGTTCCGTTTAACTTTGGATATCTGATTAAAAGGTAATCCATATTTCATTGTGATATTTTTATTAAAAATTCTTAAATATTCTTCATATTTTATTTTAACTAAAATATTGTCTTATAAGCCAATTGGAACTATTATAGCTTAAATTCTCTCCAGGATAAAAATGTTAATGTTAACCTGATGCGCTTAACTCAGATCAGGTTTTTTTCGTCTTGGCTGAGTAGAAACAAATCATTTCTATCTAGCTTGTGTTGCGTTGCTTTCATTAAATTCTATTTAAACTAAAATTCACTTTTTTTTCTAAAATAAATATTTGTAATATAGGCGTATGGTTAACTTTGCAATGCGACTTATCTTAATTTTATTTATTACGAAGCGAACTATATCTTAAACTTATCTAAGCTGTACTTTCACGAAGAGCCAAAATAAACAAGTAATAAATAAAATCGATTTGTAACAGGTGATTGGAAGCTACTAAATATTATATTAGCATGGGTCGAGCATTTCTTTTTCTGGTGATGTACTATGACTCGTGTCCTTTGTTGAAAAAAAATGTTATTTATATATATAAGCATTTTCCTGTACGAGATAAAAAAATGGAACTATATTTGATGCTTAATAAAGGAAAGCATTTATCTGAGGTATTTTTAACTAAAATTATTTTATTTAGACTTGCATGAGAGTATTTTAAGGGATTAGCATATTAAACAGTCTTCGAATTTTTCTAAAGAAAAAGACACCACCAATACAAAAAATGTCGCCAAATGCTTTCACCCTTATTATTACTGTATTCAAAAGTTCGTGGGAACGGTTTCTACTCTTGGCTTTATATTGCGGCATTTAGAGACGTCTTTTGATGTGACGAAATTAGTCGAAGGTATAATACGTATGTACTCGATTTTTTCTAGATTCAACTATGCATGAATCATTACTTTGAATTAATATTGTTGTATTAACAAATTGTAGGTTTATTAATCCTTTTTATCTGGAATAATTATCATATATCCATTGTTTATAGTTTTAGCTATCAATAAATTGGTCAGCTAATAGCTGTTTAAAGTTATTTTTTGACAATTCATGCCTGATTTTGTCCATATTTAATTTAATTTAAAAATTATGCACTACCAATGATAAATTTCTTATGGGTGTCTCTTTCGATTGAAGTATTTTTCAATAGCGTAGACTAAAACAGTTATTTGTGAACATTTCTATAGAACAATTAAATATGTTTCTGTTCAAAGTCATAATGTGAGGATACCAGTTCAGTTGCCGGCATAGTGGAATGATAAATAAATAATGCCGGCATAATGGAATAAATAAATGTCTATAATTTTTTTTTCTTCTTCACATACGTACAACATATGGCAACATTCTTTTCTTTGAGAATTTTTATAATCTTTTTTCTATTTGTTTTTATTTTTTGATATATTACTTGATCAAATGCTCGGGGAGAAAGTGAAGCAAACATTTTAACACAAATGTTAATAATTTACTTAAGGAAATGTTAGACCCTCATAATATTTGAAATTAATTTTTGTCTAATTTGTTACGACGTTATAATTCCTATAGTAAAATGCGCAGTAACTCTTATTGACTCTGCTATTGCTACCGAACCAACTTGTTTAAATTAATTAATACCAATTTCTTTTTTTTTCTCAATACATGAATATTTACTCATTATTTCTTATATAATATACATTACATATAAAGGTAATTTAAGTAGAAATCTTAAATGCCTTTATCAATTATACCGAACTTTTACCGTGCTAATTGAATATATTCAAGCAATATAATATCAAAGAAAGCGTATGTCTTGAGATAAGTTTATTACCTGAATTGTTGGGAGGAAGTATTTTCTCACAAATAAATACGTGCCCAGAACCCATTAAATTTCTGACTATGTGTTAAAGTATTCTTTGTTGATGTTATACCTTGCCATAGTGCAATTATGGCCATGCGTGACGTGATAGTAATCGGCCTGTACTTTTAGCATCAAAAATATGAAATATTTACTATACTATTATTTGATTAATTTAACTATTATATGCTGATTCACGAAATTTTAAACTAGCACTTTGTAACTAATAATTTGTTCATAAATTTTAGTTTGTATACTTTATAGTTTTATATGTAGGTGGGATATGTGTAGGAATTGGATAATCAGGAGATGTTATAAGAATGATGCATTGCCATTCGATATTTCTTATTGCTTGCTAAATGTAAAACCTGTGTATTTTATTTTGTTGGAAAAAAATGTAAAATCGTTTTAGTTTCCACCAGAATTTTAATAGTTAGCAAGAGTAACGACATACTTTCTGTAGTACACACATTTTGAACTAAATATACTGTGTGTGGACAATTATTATTAAGTATTGATAAAATGTGTGAATATTAGATATTTTTATGATAATGTTCTTAAATGTTTTTGCTTACCGTACTGTTCTATGAAATAATAACTTATTTTTGTGTTCAGTTTCTATTGTAAATTTCTCAATTTTGTTTCTGGACTGTAATAGATCAAATAGTAATTTCTTTTATATTTTTTCAGGCTTTGAATTAAAGTTTTGAATCTTTTCTTAGTGGTAAGTTATAAAATTATGTAATCTTTTAAGCTATGACTTTTACTTGAAAAAAAATTCACGTCATACGTTATTGCGTACCATAATTTTTAATCATATTTTTGTTAGATATATATATGTTTTCCGAACTGTTATGAAATGATACTTCGGAGTCCTTTCTTTGAAAAAGAAGAAAATATGAACCCATATTAGGTTTCTATAGTGACTAAAAAATTCTATAGTAATAAAACTTTAAAAAAAAACATAACACTTATATAGTTTAAAAATATTTTAAAGGTGTGTCAATTCAGTATAATAAAATACATCCCAACTCACAAGGAAAGAAATTCTTTAAATTAAACTTGTGTTTAAAATTTAGGTTCGTATTTATTATCATAGTCGGAAGGCTGATTTACAGTCTCACATAAAAAATAATTATTTCATTACAAAATGAGTTTATATATGTTTAAACATGATTCACAAGGAAATAGGGAGTTTTAAAACATTTGTATAGTTAACTGTGAAAATGTATTGAGTGTGTTATTGGCATTTCTACATATATAGAATTTAATAATAAACTATTTTAGCATATTCGTGTTTTCAAAAACTTTGTGAAGGATCTGTGGGAATCTTAAGGAATAACTTTTTATAATTAAGTTGCGTATAAAATGATAAATACATTTTCATTAAATTGAAATTTTTCAATAATAAGGCCATTAAAAGGAATCAAATTTTTTTAAAAAAAATATGTGCCGTACAATGCATTACTATTAGCTACAGATACGGATAACTAAAACATAAGGCAGAACATTTTTTATTGCTTGAATAGTTTCAGAATTATTATATTTAAATAATAGTTACTTTTTGAGATAAATATAAAAGTAAAACGTTGTACAAATTTCACATGAAAATAAAAAAAAAAACTCTGGTTTTGATATCGTAAATAATCACATATCTTTCGACATAATTAACCATAAACCATAATAAAAAACACAGCTCTTAATATTCTGTTGTGTATGAATTATTTACAAACCATGTTTATATATTTTGTCTTCCATAAAATGACCGAAGATTCTTTTTTTTTCTCGGGACAACAGTACATCATTTTAAAACAATTACAGTAGCTCATAACTCCTCCCTAACAGCAGTCATACCAAAATTATTCTTTTTATTTCAAACAGTAAGCACTTTTATCATGGTAAATATTTAACCATACTATAGTAATAAAACTCCTAACATGTTTAGAGATTTCTTTTTTCGTGTAGCGCAAACATTTATTAACCCTGCAAATCTCTTTAAACCGGATACGATACTACATACAAAGATAAATACTAAAAAAAATCTTAAAATATGGTTAAAAAATTATTATTTAAAAAGCTTCTACCCGAAGCACACACAACCTTGCGTGCATGAAAAAGGCGTTTGTGAGTTAGACTCGGCCGTCTATCTGAATATCTTTCTTTTCTGTAACACAATTGTCCCCGAAAATGTTCTTTCCTTACCTGGAAGTTGTCCAACAGTCATAATTAATTCATTTTCATTCGTCGTCCAAAGAAAGAGGGGCATATTGATCGCCCCTGCCCTTTACAGGTTTCTGTGCTCACTGTGACGGATGTAGACGAACAAAAAAAAATAATAATAAAGATTACCGCTGCAGTTGCATGGAATCACGTAATTACCTACTGTGTTGGACTCGAGAGGGACAGACGAGCGTTCCTTTGTACGTGACTAGCAAAACAGTACTAGGTGGTACTTAGTATCTTTCTTACATAAAATCTCATTCAAGGGACATGTTTTCATTTCCTCTTTCTCTTCAATATGGATTCTTTTGTATGTAATAAACTAGTATGGAGTGAAGTTATGAAAAATATTTACTCTGTATTTATTGGTAAAAGGGAAACTAAAGAGTTCCTATCCGTTCATCTGACTAAAGTTTTCCATATACTTTGCTGATTTGGATAAATATTTAAGGTGATAAATAAAAATAATATCCAGAAATAGGATTTTGAATTCAGTCCACTTAAATATTTTGCATGCACTTCTTGTGGAGGACTTTTTTACCGTCGCCATCACTGTTTTTGAGCAAAACAGCTATTTCATTGATGCATTTTCACCTGACAGTAAAAAGTTTTTCTTTTGGATTATTTTTTAGTTTTTGTTTTATTATCCATAGGTAGTCCCAATATTGTTAACAAACGTGTAAAGGAAAAGATTTACGACTGATAGGGGTTTAGAATATATGTATCATCAGTTTTTTCTTGTTTTTGCTAATATTCCTAGTTAAAAAATAAGGTGAATTGTGCAAAGTTTGGTTTGTAAAAAATCGAAATTGAAAAATATCGCATTTATAACTTTCACGTAACATTTTCATTTGATTTGTAAATTTTTGAGGTGGTATGTTTATGTCCACTTCATTTTAATTTATAATTTTTTATTTTACTATTCCAAAAGCGAGAAAAAATATAACATATATGTGAAGCAATTCTGCTGGCAACAACAAAAATCTATAAAAAAAAATATCTGCATTGAAATTGCCATTTTAAAAATATGCAAAAATTCCGTAGATTTTTTTTTCCAGATTTACATGGTATTACTTCATATAAAGTTTTATAGTAAAGCGTTTTAAACACAATTTCTTTCTACTATGTTTCTGTATGTGATGTATTTTCTTACTATATAACAAATATAACTGTATCTTTTTTTAAGAATTAAAATTTTTGCGTTTAGTAGTTAGGTGAATTTAAAATATCAATCTGGTGAAACTTAAATCTGATTGAGTGGAGTGATCGAGTTATTAGGTAGTGCAATAGTAATGATATACTAAATAAAAATCTACGTCTGCTCTAATGCTATGTCCATTGCATCAAAATAATGATAAGAGAGATTGTGAAAAGAATTCATGCTTAGTAAATTCTGCAAGTTCATGCAAGTAGCAATTCTTTTAGAAATCTCTGGCATCAGAATTACGTTCTAGTCGTTGTCTTGTCCTTCCCGAAGGGAAGGAAGGAAAGTTGCTTGAGTCTGAGACAGGTTGGACTTCTAGATGTATGCCGGTCGTTGGCCGTAGCCTTGAGCACCATACAGGTGACAGTACGATTTAGATCGGTTTCCCTACCAATGAAGAGAGAGAACACTCTAAGGAGGCTGGGCCTCCCACCAATCTCACGATAGGACTTGCGGCTGGAGGGCTATTTAGAGTAGCCCCATGCTGCAAAAGCATTATATATTTACAAACATCCATGTCTCCTCTGGGGTTCGTACCCATGCCGTACGGCACCACAGTCAGCTACTATACCGGATGGGAGACGGGGGAAATCAGAATTATAATTATATAAATTTATTTTTTGTGTGCATTTGGGATTGTTTTACTAGTCTGTACCGAATCTTTGAATCAGCTGATATACAAAATTTGCTTTCATACTTTACGCGTTCTATTTGAATATTATCATCTAAGTACATAAATAAACCGTTGCATCGTAATGCAAAGTTGTTTCATTGAAGGCGGCTAAATTTTCTAAACGTTATTAGGATAATCTGTTTTTTGAATAAGATTATTTTGTCTGCATGGACTGTTATAATTCCTTATTCTTTAATTCCATGGGACAGATAGACGCTTATATATCCAGTATATTTTTATAATCCAATGATTTAATCCATTCCTTTAGGCATTTTAGTTTATTTCATAAACAACACAAAGACATGCATGGACAAAGAACATTACATATAATCTGACTCTACAAGTTAAACACACACAAAATATATCTCTCTGATGACTTGCAGCGCCATCTATTCATTTAACATTTAATTTACCACGTGGATCGTACAAGAAACTTTAAATTATTTCCATTTTCTTTACTGCGAGGTATTTCTCTCGGGTTTGTACGACTTTTTTAGGAAATGATTTTAGATACCATGTTAAATCACTTTATTTTCATCTTCTGGTGTAACTATATTATTCTGAAGGTATTTTTAATTGCAATTAAATTGAAATTATTAAATCAAAGCAATTTAAAATATGAACAATCAATGTCTCCTCTTAGCGGGCTGTGTGATAAAAAAAAATCAAAATTTGAACGATCCGCTGCGATAAAAAGATTGGGGAACACAAGATGCATGCATCACCCTATCCCTTATTTGGAACTAATTAAAGGAAAACTATTGGTTTTTTCTGATCTACTTAAAACGATTTTTAAACCAATCAATCTATAAAAGTCCAGATTTGTTTTCTTTGTTTAAATCAGTGTTTCATATGAGTTTAATATCAAAAGTTGTGTGAAAACTTTTCTCATAACAAGTACTATTCTACAAAAATATTCTGCAATTAATGTCTATATACCGGGTATTAAAAGTCCAGTAACTCGATCGTTATCTAAGCATTTTTAACGATATTGGGACAAATTTTCGAAGTAAAATATGAAGTTCGGAAAATCGAAGAAAAAAATTATATTAAAAAAAAGTTCATAGTTATTCATGATTATTTTCAAGTCTGATTTTTAACGTTCGTAGTTTTGGATCGCAAATGCTGTAATAAAAAGTTTATATATTAAAATCACAAATGAAAAAAAAGAATGGGAATTTATGGCAAAAACAGGAAAAAGGCTTGGGAACAGCTCACATGTATTGTCTTCGTATCATTTATGCAGCGCACTATTTCAAATATATAACTTTTAATTTAACTTATCGACGTCATTATCTCAAAATTTCTCTTCATTCAATCATACGGCGAAAGTAATTTATTTTTTCAAACAATCTTTATAAAACGTTATCACACTGATTATGTGACGAAACTATTACCTGCTTTGCTGCAGAAATCGCCATTTTGCAAATCCACATACGAAAAGCGGAAGCTGAAATAATTAAAAACTTCCGCCTTATGTGAAATCGTAAAACGGCCCATTTGAATAGCGACGCAGCGCAATACATTTAATTGATCGGGAGACCGCCAAACAGCCTTTTAAATGGCTGGAATCTCTATTATCTATCCACTATCAGTTAATGAGAAAACTGCTTTTTTTTCTCTTTACCATCCCCATCCACACACACAGCACTGTTATCTTTGATGCCCAATCGGACGAAACGGGCGAATACAGTGAGAGAAAGAATCAACAAATAAAAAAGAAACTTCATTGCAGTTAGGGAAAAGGTACCACATCCCATTGGTGATCAGTTATCAACCCCACGTGGAGATAAATTGCAGATCTTAATGTTATTATTAAGTGAGGGGAAAATATTAAAAAAAAAATGCATCGTGGTTTTTGGAAAATAAAAAAAAAGAAATAAAAAAGGGAATCGTATGTTACGGTAACTACTGAAAGAATATGTGTTCAACTGCTAAGTGGATGAAGTATTCGAAGTTAGCAATTGGACTGAAAATAACTTCGTAGGAGCTATGGCTTTTCATTTTTATAGAGATTTCTCGAGGGAATCGGGAAAATGTGCTTTTTAAAACTTGTTTGCTCTCTATTTTTTCCTCCTCCCATTTTTCTTTCACGCCTTCCATTTTTCAGATGAAATACAACTGCGTTAAGAACAGTTTTATATTATAATTACCCAGACGTAAACGTCGCATTTTTCGTTTTACGGTAATGCTTTACATTAGAGTGTGGGAGTTCTGTTTATTTTTAGTTACTATTTCTGCAATGGTTTTGACGTTTATTGGCAGTTTATTTTTTTAATAATGTATTCATTTTATAATGTCTTTCTATTTCTACTTGGTTGTGCACTGCGTTCACATGGAGAAATGGTGCGATAAATATTCATAAAATGATTTTTTAATATTTTTACACATTAACTTACATTTTTCAAAAAAAAATATTGAAAAATATGAAACATTTGGCTGTTAAACATGGCTTGTAAAAGGTATTATATGTATTTATATATATATCACTGTAAAAGTATTACTTTGAAATTTTAAATTACCTAATCTAGTTAAAATTTATCTAGATATTAGATGCAATATGAAGGATAGCTCAATATATGACTATTCGTTACATTTCTAATTTAAAATGTTTGTTAGAATTTTCTGAGAAGAGTTTTAACTTTCTGTACTGTGATATTAATACGAGAGATTTAATGTAATAGGTTTTCAAACAAATCTTGAAATTCGAATTATATTTATGTAATGACAAAAAAAGTTGAACATTTTAATAGATTTATATATATTTTCGCATTTTATATGCTTCTTTTTAAAATTTCTTTTGAAGCTTCGGAAAATTTCTAAATCAGGAAATATTTAACGTAATTTCACACCAAATTTTTAAAGCAACTTACTGAAATATTGTGGACAAAAGAAAAACAAACCGAGATATTTGCTTTTATGATACAGTGCTTATATATATATATTGTACGATTGAACTTTTGATGTGTATTTGTGTATTGCATACATAACACATGTTCAACTTGATCGTGGTAAATTTCCTTATCATTTGCAATCTTAAAATAGTTAAGTCTTGAACACTACGTTTTAAAAAAAAGTCTTATATATTTGATAAAATAGTAATTTTACGTCTACTTTTTATGTTAATTTGAAACAATATTTAAACAAAAAAATAATAATTAAATAAATAAATGAATAAAGGATTCTGTGACCTGTAGTATTTAAATATAAGATGTTTTTTTTTCTTGCTTATTAAATGTTATGTTTATATTGTAATCGTAGCATATTGGAGGAGACTTGATATTTATTAACTTTAAAATATTAGTTGATCAGGACTTTGCAACAGTTCACACAATACCTAATTACTAAAAACACAAAAGCAAAAGCGAGTAGCGACGGTGTCATGTTGTTGGCGAGCCAAAGAACAAAAAGAATAGCACACAGCGCTCTGGGTTTAAATACTGGCTGTGTAAATCGCATGACTCTTTTCTAACGGGAGCCGTGACTGATTGGAGATTATGATTAAGATTAACTCGTTTATTTGAACCAAAGAATTAGATACTATATGGAATAATTATAAATATATTATATATGTATTTTCGGAGAGAGAAAAAAAATAGTTTTTTGAACAAAATTGATATACAATAAAAAAAATGATGATGTATAAACGAGGGGGGGGGGGGAATGCTACTCAAAATATAACGTTAGATTCCAATTTAAGACAATAAATTTTATAAATGATTTTATCACCGTCTTTTGTGCAAAATAAACTTGACATTTTCAGTCTTCTTGTACGTTTCTTGTTATGTACAACTCGCCATTTTCAAGGTTGTTTGATTTTAATGTACGTCGCAATTTTTTAAATCAGTATATCTATATATAAAACATAAAATTAAGCTTTCTATGATGTTTTTGTTGTTGAATATAACATTAAACAATGTGCACTAAATAAATACGCACCCCTTACCCAATCATATTGAGCATATAAAATAATAATTTTGCTACATATGTAAAACGAAATCTTAAAGAAATTAATTTAATTCATGTGTTCCGTTTACATTTTTTTCCATCTAACTGGTTCTGTTATTAAAAAAATAAATTTTTTCTTTCTTGGAAAATTAAAATCATTACGAAGTTATATCAATATTACTTGTTATTTTATTTAAACTAGCATTTTTTTTGCTCCGTAGACGAATAATTAACCAAAAACCATATGGTGTCATTTCTTTTTTAAAAAACTGAATTAAATCGACTAGATTAATATGCAATTATAAATGTTGATAAATGTTATGTGCGATTTACATGCGCCACTAATTTCACTTTTAACAAAAAATTAAATATTACATTTTTAGTAATGCTGCATTTTTTGCCCTGACTGAGGATTTTTTTCAACAAATAAAAAAATGGACAAAATAATTTGCTTATTATTTTGTAATTGATGAAAAAAAGATTTATGTTTTGCATTGCTCAAATTAATTTTTATGTTTTTTAATTAGTTAGTCTTAGTTTCTTTTGGTCATTAAGATTAATCATTTGGAGCTTTGTTTAAATTTAATAAATTTTAAATGACGTGAACATATATTTTTTGATAGAAAAACTAGAGGAAATACCCGTAGTTGAACAAAATTGAAAGTCCGCTTTGGTAACACTCTGTGTCTTCTAAAATGGAAGCTTTAAAATTTATATTATGTTCTGTATAATAATAATAAGATGCACGTATGAAATAAGATGAATTGTGCTCGTTTCTGCTGCTAGATCAAAGCATTTAGTTGTACCTAATATTAAATTTATTCAGAAACTATAAACATTTTCTGAGCTTCGAGGGAAGGGCATAGAATTATCATTTCAGCTCTTCAGTATACTTAACACAAAGAAAGATTTCATATGGGACAGGAAGAGTAATTGGACAAACACAAATTAATAATGATGTCAGTAAAAAGACCGTTTAGCTCCATATATATCCAAAAGGGAAATCAATAAAAAAGCATTATCTTGAAACCTATTGATAAAAATTGTGATCTCAAATAATGTACAATTTTGAATAATTTGGTTACAGTTCTAATTTTATGGATTCCTGATCACACATAATTAGTTTTTAATATATGTAGCGTATAATTCCATTTTAATGGGAGTTAAAAATCTCTTACTTTATGCTAGTTTTTTTTTATTTAAATACAATAAAAATTAAAAATAATATTTGTTTCTTGTGTTAAGCACACATTAGATATATTAAGGCAGTAGTCTCCAACCCCAGGCCGTGAACCGGTATCATTCCATGGATCAAATGGTGCCGGGCCACTCAAGGAACATTAAATTAGTTTCATTTTATTTACTGTGGTGTATTTCCCTCGGGTTTGTGTAAACGTTTCGTTGACATACCTTTATATTCCATGTTGTTGTTGTTGTTCTTCCTTATGCCACCTGATCTCGACGGCTTCAGATTCAGGCCCACGAAATTCATCATGGCAAGGGGTTAGATGTACACCTTTCGTTGGCCGTAGCCTTGAGAACCATTCAGGTGACGTCTCCCCCTTTCACCAACCTCATGAGAATATTCCATGTTAAATCACTTTATATTAATTTTTTAATGTAATTGTGTTTTATATTCTGAAGGTATATTTAAATACAATTAAATTAAAATTATTAAATCAAAACGATCTAAAATATAAACAATCAATCCTCCTCTCAAGAAGCCGCTGTGAAATTATCAAATGTTTGTCTGTACGCGCCGATAAAAAGTTTGGGATCCACTGCGATAAGATATCCAAACACGTTAAAATGACTAATTTTGTTAAAATATCCATTTTTTAAAAATTGAATGGAACAATCTTTTGACTTTACAAAACATATATTATTTTCTTTCTACGTTACTTTGATGTCTAATAACAATAAATTATGTACATTTAGAAAAACCAGAAGTGAATCTTTATTAAAAATGGGCATTTAAATTGTTCAAAACTTATCCCGGCGAGTCTGATAACACAAAATGTTGCAAATGCATTTCTATAAACCGTTTGGAACATCGTATTTGTATTATTTTCCAGGAAATGTACTAAAATAATTTTTATTGTGTGAATGTTTCTTGAGTTATGACCTTTTGTTTCAACAATAGCTTCATAAATTTTTCACATATGACATTTTTTCCAGATCTCAGCTCTAAAATTTTTATATTTTAATAAAGTTATAAATTTTAGTACATTCTCTAGATAAATGTATGTAGTTTATTTTAGTTTTATTACTTTTTTACTTCAACTATTTAAAGAATTTTTTAAAAATTGCAAAAATTTCACATGTAATAATTATTGTTGTAAAATTTTAGATAATTTATTTTGAATATTACTAGTCAATCATTAATATTTATTTAGTGGTATTGTTCCCTAAAAAAATATTTATAAAGTTTTAGTATGCTATCTGTAAAAAAAATAATCTGAACGTGTTTGGATATTTTAAATGATCATAAACTAATCTTTTCTTGTAATTTATTTAAAATTCGTATATTGTCATTATTTTAAATACGATTTTTTTTAAAATATCCATTGCTGAAGGAATTTTTAATACTGTTTTGAGAAAAAAAATGTGTTTACAAAATTTAAATCTCCTTACACACACCTATAAATCTTTATGTTTTTTTAGACAACACTTACTACTTAATTTAATTATTAGTCCATTATAAAGCGCAAGTTTAAACTAAAACTGTTCGTCACAGTAGACGGAAGGATACTAGATAGTTGACCATTATAATATTGTTGAAACTCTCATTGCTGCCTAAAATATGAGGATTTTCATGATTACTCAGCCATCTTTACTCGTGTGTTAACATTGAATGAAACTCTCATAAAACCTACAGACTCTAATGAGGCTCTTTTTCCCGTTTATGTGGCGTCTGGAAATGAATTTATGGCAAAAATTTATTAACGACTATCCGGAAGCAGTGGTTTTTATATGTTTCGTCGAGGCAGTAAATTAATTTAGAAGAACAAAGCTAATCCTCTTCGTGCTATTAGCTCTCCAAACCGGTTCGTAACGGTGACGGCGCATTGGTTTCTGAAAAGGGCATTAAACGCTATTGGACATTCCCAACGCTGGACCACCATGCGTGAATTTCGGATTATGAGGGTTAAATCTGAAAGAGATACTCACTTATGATACAAATTAAAACACAGCCAGCTGGAATCATCAGAGAAACTAGATGCTAGCAATCTGTGGGAGTGGACGGATTTAGCATGTCGTAAGTAAATATCAAGTTACTCGAATAGTAATCGCTTTAATTTCAATGCCGACTGTGCCTCTCCAAATGATTGAGTTCGTGCAACCATGGTTGAGAAGGGGAAAAAAGAAGGCTGAAATAATATGAGCAGCGTGGGGTCGTATTTATGTGACGTCGGTCGATTTGTTCAGGAGATAAAAACTTAATCCTCTCTTCATTCATGTCTTTGGCTTCCCCGTAGGGTTTCGAGTTGCCTAATGAATGCTGCCACACCGGTTAATGTTTGGCGCGAATCAGGGTCGCCGATGTGTAAATTCTTGGCTTATGCGCTGAAGTTGGAATAATATATCGTGCTTTTTTTCTAGCAGTTTTGTTCGATTTTCTCTTTGTGTACAAATATAATGCTACGTTTTAATGATGCAAACTAAAAAAAAACAGTACATGAATTTGGGCTGAATTTGAACTTCTGTTCCAGAAAGATGTTTTAATTGATGTTTAGAAATATTTTTTCTTAAAAAATTATTGATTAAGTTCTGTTCTGAAATTCGTCATATTTTTGTTTTTAAAGTTAATTAAATTTGTAATTGTCATTTTTTTTTCAGTTTCTTTTTTTAGAAAATGTTTCTTTCTTCTGAAAAAATACAAATTATTGCAAGAATGGTTTCTTTATATGTTGAAAATAATTTGGAAAAAAGCTACTTGCATATTCTTTATCCTTATACTGAAATCCTTCTATCGATAATGAACTTTTTTTTCTCTGGAAAAGAACTCACATTTTTTTTTATTTATTTATTTACAAGCAACTTTTTGTTGTTCTATAAGTTAATTATAAATTTCAATTCAGTTTTCTAATTGTTAAATTACGTGAAATATCAAATATAATACGTTTAAATGAGAGGTTGAAACTTTTTTCCTTCCTTATGTATATGCTTTCGTTTTCTTTGAATGAATCCAAATAATGCTTTTATCGAGATATATTCATGAAGTATATTTTTAATCTTTCTTTTTTGTTTTTGCTTCAATATTGTATACACTTTTTGTTCAGTTACAGATTTATTAATATTTTAGTGGCATTTTTTTTTTTTTTTTTTTGCTAAAAAATAAATATCTGCCGGATTTTAATAAATAAAAAAAAATTATAGGATATAAAATTTTAATTGAAACTTTCTCTTCTGGTGTTTTACTATGGGTATTTATTATATATTTCCTGGCATTGTGTTGATATTATTTCTAATTTTTCTCATATACTATTTGAATTTATGAATTTATGTTAATTAAAACAATATAGAATGTTAAACACTTTTTAATAGTTGAAAATTCTAATATTATTTTCCCACCTAACACTAATAGTTGTACTGAGAGGTCGAAGTATTTGTAATAAAAGAAAAAATCCGGGTATTTCCCAAAAAACCTCAAACTCTTTGCTCAATGTCGCTGATGAATCTAATTATAACTTAACATGTAAAGAGGGATCTGTGTGTGGCTGTACTTATTTTAGTATTTTTAACAATTTATGCCTCCTTTTTCTCTAATTAGATTTATGTTTTATTTTACGAGAAAATGGTATTCTGCAATCGAAGTCTTCTCATTAGCGGATTCGAAGTTTCTAAATTTCGAGGAATTCCTTCCTATCCATTGACAAATTTCCAATGTGTTATCAGTAACTTATTCATTCCTTTTTCCAAATTAGATTCGAACAAAATTCCTTGCTACTTTCTCTTTTTTTTAATTCTCTTATTTATTTAGTGTTCCTTCCACTCCCTTACCGGAAAGTCTAGGTACTTTCCATTAGACCTTCATTACTCCCGACATCTTGCTGAAAATGGGTGACCCCCTTTCCGGTAACGAATCGGGTGTTTTGAGACTCTGCCGTTAAGAGAGCAAACCACGTCTCTGGGTGCAAATTAGTTCCAATTATTTACACGAGATTTGCAGTCGCAGAGAGCCAGTTGAGTTTCTCCTTCCCCTTTTATTAATAGAAAACTTAATTCGAAACGCGAGAGCTATGTAATTGGCGTGTATCTAGGTCTTCTGGGGGCTCTGGGAGGAATTCCTATAGCCAAACTGAACTCTTCATAAAGAAGGAGGGGACTTGTAATTAGAAGGATGCTTCTCAACAAGGGGTGGTGATTTCGTAATACACCCCACTTGTGTGAGGCGGAGTTCGGGTCTCTTTCGGGACTCAATGGCTTTAATTACTGTTTTGGAGGACGAAATAAATTATCTTAGTTTCGCCTTTTGAACATTAAGAGCGTCACTGTCAAAGTTGCTTGGCCGAGATTATTGTCCCAGCAAGAAGACGTGCAATATTGTATTAATTCCAATATAATCTTATTGCTTTTTCTTTGATTGCTTACTTCGCTCTTCGAATCAACACAAAGGCTATTGGTAATGGCCTCGTAAATTTAAACCAGAGGTGCGAGGACAAATAAATGCGAATAATCAAATGCGAGGACAATACCCTTTTTTTAAAAGTATTATATCGCACTAACATGAGAATTAGGAGCCTCTACAGTTTTTATTTATATCACATCTGCAACATGAGTTCCAATCTTCGAATATGATGACTTAATTATTTTTTATGAATGTGTGTTTAATATTGAAAGTATAATACTCAAAGAGGAAAAAACCAAAAGTTAAAAGATGATAGTTAAGAATATTGTAAGAATGTCTCATACATTAAAAATCAATTGGATGTACTACAGAAATAATTCTTCTACACTCTATTTTCCGAAATTTAAGAATAATGACTGTTTCTTTGAAATATACGTAATTTAAAAAATATAATAGAATGAAATTTGGTTTATTTGTTTGAAAAGCTACTAAAAATAAAGATAACTTCTGAAGAACACTCAAAAATCAAAATACAGGGGGTGGCAAGAAATCTCGGAAAAATATCTTGTCTCCTAGAATAGTTAACGAATTTCCTTTTAATTGGCGTATTTTCATGTTTCTTTATCTACCACTTAACAATAAAATATTTTTTAATATATTTCTTAGTTTGTACTTTGATTTATGTGTTTTTGATAATGCCGAGCAAAAAGGTCTGCTATTTTAGAGTTGTTTCAGCTAGGGAAACGACAGTGTGAAATCGTTTGTTTGTTTAATGTTCCTCGGCAAACAGTGTCTGATGCAATCTGTAGTTTTAAAGAGCTTGACTATGATGGTCGACGTCCAGGAAGTGGGAGAAAAAGCACTGTAAACAAAAAGTCGTAAGGCCATTGAAAAGCGAGTCCAGAAAAATCCGAGGGTTTCCACGAGACAGATCGCTCGTGAAATGGGAATAAGTGACAGATAGGTGAGGCGAATAGCAAAAACGGAGCTTGGACTGAAGCCTTAGAAGTTGCGAAAACTTCAGCTTCTCACTGAATAAAGCAAACTCGTACGGCTCCAAAGCTGCTGAAAACTTTTGAGACGGTCATCAAGTCAGCGCTGGGAAAGATTACTTTTCACTGATGAGAAGCTCTTTACGGTTCAACAAGTTCATAACTCCCAAAACGATAGAATCTGGTCTGTGGACGTTCCAAGCACCTCGGCAGTTGTTGAACATCGCCAATATCCAAAGTCGGTCATGGTCTGGGGCGGAATTTGCGCAAGTGGTAAAACACCTTTGGTTTTTGTAGGCGTTAAAATCAATCAAAAAGTGTACCAGAGGGATATTCTTGAAGCTGTTGCACTTTCGTTGGCTCAAAAGCATTTCGAAAAATACAAATTGAGCATTTCAACAAGACTCTGCACCGGCTCACAAGGCCAAAAAGATACAAGAGACATCTGAAGGCAAGGGGAATTTTCCAGACATCTGAAGAATGGTCACCCTACACACCGGATCTAAATCCCATGGATTACAGCATATGGTCCATTTTGGAGTCCAGGGCCTGCACTAAGCCGCACAAAACTTTGGACTCGCTCAAGCAATCGATTCTGCTGGAATGGGATAGATTAAAGGTAAGACAGGAGGTCCATTGTTGAAAATTTCTGCTAGCGTTTGCGCCTCTGCATTGCTGCAAATGGCGGTCACTTTGAAACCAATTAAATTTATTTATTAGTACGAGTGTACTCTTATTATTATTTGTTATATTTTGTTAATTTCTTATTTTTTATGAAGTTATATTAAAAAATTGTTTGTCCGGGGTTTTTTTTTGCCGCACCCTGTATTGCTTGATATATAAAAATGGCCCTAAATGGTGGAGAAACAAGATATCTATCTTTTATTACAAGAAAAGAAACTGCTTAATATGATCGTGGGCATTTTATTTACCATATCAAACAGAGCCGCATTTAATCTAATATTTTTATTTCGAAATGCATTATCATTTTTATCATTTGAAAATTGTGTAATCTTGTGAATTTAAAATTTAATTTATCATTCAAATATTGTTATAATGAACGTATTGTCTTAAGTATTATGAAGAACTAAACCGTAATTTATTTATTACGTCGAAATAATAGTTTATTTGTAAAGTTATATTATTCTCTCATCTAAAATCATCATAAAATCCTGCTGATATATTTTAATGCGAGAACAGAAGTTCGACTTTTTTATACTTGCAAGGGGAGGGCACGACTAAGAAAATTCAGTTGGGGACGAGACTTTGTGTAATAATAGTACTCTTTTAGGTGTTCAACCCTCAATGTGTTAGTGCCGAATGGCCAGTCAATTCGGAAAGAAGAGCGAAATTCATGCTTAGCTTATATACAATTAAGTGTTCGCTAGTGTTGGAGCAGCAGTAGCATTGATGATAGCGTAACTGCTTACTACGCGGCCGCCCATGGTTCAAATCATTCAAATCTTTTTTTTTTTTTTTTTACTTTTTTTAATTTCATTTAATTATTTTTACAATCAAATAAATTTCTTTAAAAAAAAAGGTTTTTTAAATATAAAATGTTATATATATTTTGATAATTATTTTGTATTTTAAAAAGTAAAATAATTACTGCAATTATATAAATATTTATATTTTATTTTATAAATATAATTATTATCAAATATTTTTTGACAACAATTATAATAAATGTAATAAATTTAGTAATATAATTTAATAGATATTAAAAGATATTTTATATGAAAATCAGTTATAGTTTTTTTTTATAATATGAAATACAATGTATTACAAATCAAATATTATCTATAAAAAGTTATAATAATATAGAAAATATATTATTACAATTATTTATAAAAAAATTATTTTGTAACTAAAATAATAAAAATTATATATATCTTATGTTATTTGTTACTAATTTAATTATCTTATAATTAATATAATAAAAATAATATGTATCTTATATTATATAGTTCTAATTTAATTATTTTATAATTAAAAAATATTTAATGAGTCATTTTTAAATAAATTTATTTAATTGGAAAAATAATAAATGAATTGAAAAAATAAAACAAAAAAACCGATCCTGTGACTCAAAACTTGACCGTCTGCGTAGTAAGCAAGTACGCTATCATCCATGCTACTGCGGCTCTAACGTTAATCAACATTTAATTGTATATGTGCTAAGCATGAATTTCGAACGCTATTTTCTCCTAATTGACTGGTCATTCGGCGCTAATATATTGAGGATTGAACACCGAAGGAGTATTATAATGTCCCCAAATCAATTTCCTTAGTCGTGCCTCCCCATGTTAGTTTGTATTTCCTGGGGATCATTACTGAAAATATTCCCAATATTAATTATCTTTTATATATTTTTTTCATTTATAATTGCTTATTTATACTGTTTGATTGTTTTTAAATGGAATTTTTTTTATATACTCTTGCTAATTTTTTTTCTTTAAAATATAATAAATGTATTTCTAAATTCACTTATTTTCATTGTATTTTGTAAAATAAAATTAGGTTTCGGAGAATGTGTTTAAAAAAAAATACCGATTTCAGACCCTATATGTTTTTAAGAATTCAACTTGAATGATGGACATATTTTCGAGATATAACAGTAACATTTTCTGAAAATGCTTTAGCTAGTAGTATAAATCATGAACCTTTTCTAAATTAAAATGTCTTCCATTTATAAAAACAGTGGCAGGTTTGGGAATTTTAGATGTTATAATTGTATTATATTTTCACGTATTTATTATGGATTTTAACTTAAACTAGGATAAAATTTTAAACATAAATCTAACATTTCATTTATTCGGAAGTAGGGCGCGTAAATCAGAGTTGTGAAAATGGAGGGGGAAAAAATCCCCTCCATAAGTTTCTATCCGTTGACAGAGTCTGTCATTTACTGAGTTCTCATGGCGTTTAGGAAATGGCAAGAGGGAAAAGAATTATCGTTAGAAAAAGTACCACCAAAGATGAGCGCAGTTTTGGGGTCACAATGTCAACAGAGCATTGAGGTTAAATGCTCGTTAATGTCTTAAAAGTACGTTTCATTTCAATTTTATGTATGTTCTCTGTTAAAATGTTGTTCTTTTGGTATATTATTCTAAATTTCGTCGTATTCATGAGAACTTTTTACTTCATTCACCATGAGAAAAGGAGAGAAAATATGGGCTTATTCTCAAAGTTATTGGTTGCTTTGCTAACATAAAGTTTTCTGTGTGTTTCATTTTATTTATTTTAATGTGGGATAGCGATATTTTTCCTTCCATACTTCTTATTTCATTGCGTAGCACTTTGTTTTCCTTTTATTTGAAGCGAGTCCTTACTATATTTTATTATATTGCTAATCAACGAATACTTCATATGTTATAAACTTTTTCATCTTTTAACTGCTCCTATAGACATTTTTAATATGTATAAAAATCGTGATCTTGGCTTTCAAGTTTTTAAAACAGGGTGTATATATTCGGTAATTTTTCCCTCCTTTTATGTTTATGTTTATTATTTTTTTCTTTTTAAAACTAAAAAAAAATTATCAGTTTTTAAAATTTTATCTCTATTTTTGAATTTTTTAGGATTCTTTTTAAATACTGGTTATTTCCATTATCAGCATCTAGAATTATAAAATTAAGTAAGACTTCGTATTCTATGACATGAAACGTCATATCGCATGTGATATCCAGTTATTTCATTTGTAATTCATATATTCAAAAGAACAAACTTGCAGGAAGCTTGTAAAGACTGAGATCAAACGATATGAAAATATTAAATTAATAACATAAAGCTGGATCAAAAATTGTTCATCTCTCCTATAAAAAGAAGAGCTCTGTCATTTTCCTCAATCTTATGTCGTAATAATTCACTGCTCGCTCCTTCTCCCAATTCATCATATTCTTTGCTATAGTATTGTGTTGAAGACAATTATTATATAATATTTGATTATTAGTAGTTTCTGAGACATGTTTTGTGTTATATTCTTCGATCATTTTAAAACATTCACAAAAACTTTTTTTTCAAATTCTTTGAACGTCTCGTTGGTCACTTTAATTGTTCTTGAACAGTTATTCAAAATTTATTGAGAACCGCAATTTATTTATTTCAAATATTGGTATCGGTCTTAACATAACTATGCATTCATTGCATATCTTTCTTCTTTTTCATAAGAATATCGTTACTGTAATTTTAGATTTAAAATATTTGAGTGAAATTTCTCAAATATATATAGAGAGAGAAAGACAGAAACCACATTCTCTATTTCATTTTAAAAGATATCTTTTAGGAAAACGCACTGAAAGCCATGAGTTAGCCGGAGATAAATTTTATTATACAAATGAGAAGATGCGCTATGTGTGTGTGTGTGTGTGAAGTCTAAATTTACTCTTGAAATTTTAAATATATTAACAATTAATTTTGATTTATATACTTTTTTCGCCTATTTCTATTATAATTACTATTTAAGACATTATAATATATATATATATATATATATATTCTATCTTTCTCTTTTATTAATTTTATGGGAAGTTATCCTTTTAAAGTATTTAGATTTGCTTACTGTTCATTTACCTGAAATAAACAATTTTTTTCAGTATTTTCCGTGTCCCTTAAAACAAGATTGAATTTTACTATAACGAAATGATTATCACGCCTATGTAAAAATGTTATGTAAAAATTGAATACTTGTAGTAGTTTATTGAAAAAAAGAAATTGTAAATAAAGGCAAAATATGATTACAATGGATTTCTTTAATATTTTTCTTTTTAGAAACTTTAAAAAAAATTGTCTTATTTGAAAGGTATAACGTCTATTTATAAAAGTGTTGCATATTTTTACATTCCTTTTTTATTACTGTATTTGATTATTTCCTATATATATTGCTTTTCGAGGGAAAATTAATGTTGGTAATTACTTTTGTAATTTTTAGTGGCAACACCTTTTTATTTATTCCCTTCAGAGATTTAAGTTTGTATTGCAGTCACTTTTTTAATAAGCATTTTTTCTTGTTTTTTTTAATTTGCAGAAGATTTAAATTCACTTTTTATATACTTTGTATACGCAGAGTACAGTGTAACGATTGGTAAAACAGACTGATTTTATAATTCGTTAGTTTCTAATAAATATAAGAAAATTATTTACTGTGTGAAATTTATAGCTTTAACTTGAGAATTAATCTATTTTCTATATTTCTTCATGTATTCTTTTTTTTTCAAACTTATACTTCTTTCTTTTCAAGATGCTCAAGATGGAACTATCAATGTAATAATTCTGATTTCATTTAATCCATTTTTCATTCTTAATTATTCGGCGTCATAAGAGACTGTTGTCGAGAATAATATAATTAATAAGCCAAATGTTTGTAAAATAAAATAATATGACTATGAATTTTTTTAGTTATGCTGTAATGAAAGTCACAAAGCAGTTTTTCTTTGGATGAATAACTATATTTTGAATTAAATATTTTCAAATTGAATGTTACAACTAAAATATTTCATTAATATTACCAAAATTTGTGTTTGATTTCTGATATCTCAAAATATAGATCTAATTATAAAGATCTTTACATTTAATTATTGTACAGCAAATATGATATAAAATTATCAATCAATCAATCAATACATTTCTAGTTAAAAAATACTTCTAGTATAATCACAAGATTTTTTTCTTATATAGAGTTAAATCACGTTACCTTATTTATAGAAACTGCTAATAGATTAAAAACACTTATTAGCTTATTGTATTTATTTTGAAAGTTTATAACAAATATATAACTATTTGCCCAACTTTTTTTTGCAACTTTTATTTTACAATTTATGAGGTAAAAGATAGCCTAACGATGCTTGAATTTCTAAATTAGAAAATTGAAGTTATATAAATACTTAAACTTCGATTAATAGGAAATAATATTTATATTAATCATATATTGTTTTAGAAAAAGCAAAATTTATTTTATTCATTTGCATACCTTTGTTGATTTTGGATTTACATCTCGTTCGTTTTGGGATCACTGTATTTTTTTTTATCTTTGTTTGTTTCTTAAACTTTTATTTGATTGTTTATTGTAATCTCTTGATTTATTCTTGCAATTCTGTCCCCCCCCCTTTTCAATATGTTTTTCTAAGCACATTACGATTGTAAAATAAAATTTTCATAGCTTTAGTGAAATCCCTTTAGTGGAAATTTTTCCCATTATCCATGGTTTGTCTGTTTTTAATAATTATGTTCAACCATTTTACTGGCTATTTCTCGAAACTATTTAATGAGAAACAATAATTAAAAGAATGCAAAGCTTGTTCTCATTTACCTACTGTGTTATACCATAGCAACCAATTTCTAAATATGCTAAAACATAAAAGTTTTAAACATAAACTATTACATTAACTTTTATTTGTTACGTACATATTTTAACCTGCCTCGTTTAATATTTATAAAATATAATGTGCACACACAAAATTAAAGGGTATAGATTTTGAAGTATTCATTTGAAAGCAAGTTATGGGTGAATTTCCGCTTTAGCAGTCAAGCAGACCCGCAGAGTAACGTAAGTGGTGTCGCGGCAGAAAAACGGTTCATAAATCTACGTCACCAGGGAACAAATGTTTTTGGTGACATGAAGTGTCATATCTGTCGTCATCACACATGCATAACGTCAAACGTTTTGTCACTTTCTCCAGAAAAACGGGATACAATAAACGGGGAACAGCTTCCTTGCACTGGATATCATTTTGCGCTGACTAGTGGAGTGTAGCGTATTGAGTACCTAAAAGTCTAATACTGTGGAAACAAAAATCTTTCAAATTTTGGGATGGTGTTTTATAAAAATATGCTGTAAAGTTCAAATTGTTTTTACAGAAAGTGTACGTTTTGGATAAAATCTTTAAGTATTTAATTATCTTTTAAGGTTAAATATTATTTACAATAAGTTATACTGCTGTTTTTTATAGATACCTTACAACCTACCTTTATCTATCTATTCAGGCAACGATGTTACACTCTTACTTTAATTCTAACTATTATTTCTTCAAAAATAAAATGTTTTTTTAAACTGTAACAGTTATATTATGACGTCTTAAATCGTTCAATTTAAGAGTACAATAAAAAGGCTGGTAATATTTTATCTGACTTTATATTTCTTTCATTAGTTATATATAATTATGTAACAAATTTCAGGTCCCGTAGTGACGAGCTAAAAATCATCTTTTTGTATGAACATATTAGTAAAAAACATAAGATTCGGTTTTAAGTTATTTACTAAGAATTTCATTTTAAAATATTTACTTCATAAATTCAACTTTTTGCTTACTTGAATTTTGTAGAGCTTTTATAGAAAGTCTTACAACGAATTATACTTATATGGATTTACTTTATTCCATTGTGGATATATATTCTTGTATTTTATTTCAAACAAAACTCATATACGCTTAAAACGAGGCTTAAATCTTAATTAAGATATAATTTCGTCGAGTATTTTCAAATGCTACAATAATATTTACTGTCCAGAATATTTCATACTTTTGCATTAAATAGTGCAGCTGCTGTTTTGATTAAATTCTAAATCGTAATTTTAATTTCCTGTACTGTTATTAAATCTGACTTTATTTTAAGAACGTTTAAGTGCTTTCGTCGTTTATTAAACAGTCTTAATGTAAATGTACTTGCTGAGAGAAACCTAGTTTACTTATTTTGTGGACGCGCAACATCATTCGCATTAGACTTCTTAATATGATGTGTTACTGGATATGTTAGATACTATTTTCTATTGTAGTTATCATACGGTTGACATTTTTCTACCAAACAAAATTGATTTTGTGGAATTGCTTGTGTATTTATCACACATCAATATAATTTCTAAGTAGTTGAAATCAAAAAGTAAATGAAATCATTTGTAGAATATCAGGAAAAATGATTTGTGCATTGTATATATATCACGTTTTTATTAGTATTTAAAATAAGAATTGCTACTTTGAAGAACGATTGTTACAATTTAAAGTTTGGGAAGTCAATGCCTTGCTAAAATATATCGGTTGCCATTAATATTTTTCATTCAGAACTGAATTATAATATTTTCATAAAATACGCATAAACGGAATTAATATTGAGTTAAGATTAACGAATTATGACTCAAATTTTTATTGTGATAAAACTTTTTTCTTTATGATATAGGAAAACATTTTGTGTACTATTTATTGTTTCTGTAATATAATTAGTTAAAAAGGAATCAAAGAAAAAAGCGCTCTGTGTGTTTACATAAAGAGATCAAAAATGGAACAAAAAATAAAATAAAACTGTAACTTATATTTTAATATAGAGAATATTATTTTTGGGTAAAGGAGAATTTGAATTTTATGATGAGGAACGTTTATCATGAGTTAGATAACATAATGCGAATATAGTTGCATTAAAGAAGTATAAATTTATCTAATTAATAAAAGGAGAATGTTCACATGCAATTCTAGGTAAAATTCTTTACGTTTTAGTAAAAGTTTATTACAGTGGTCTTTAGACTTTTCAACTCACGGAACCCCTAGAACTTGAAGGTGCTTTCGTGGAACCCCTAGAACTAGAAAATATTTTCGTAGAGCCCTAGAACTACAAAGTGTTTTCGGGGAACCCCATTCCATACATATTCTTCGAAGAATATATCTCAAAATAATATTTAAAGTAGATCAACATGTTATAGGCACTTTATGTAAAGGCAATTAAAAATATATTGCATTTATTATTAAAAAATTCTAATCTATTTTTCCGTATAATTTACTCATTAATAATAATAATTTGTGATCCAAGTGTCACCTATCCATGCATTATATTAGTAACTGGTATAAGTGATTGTTTTTTTTTCACACCGTGTGAAGTCTAGGTCAATTGAGATTAAATGCAATCGTATTACATATTCTGAGTTTAATTTGTTTTTATACTTTGTTTTTGTAGTCACTTGAGAAATATATTTCACTTAAACACAATGTTCTCAATGGCATTAAAATGTTTATATCTGTGTGAAAAATCCCTTGCAATTTGCATGGATTTGTAACCTAAAATTTAGATTTTAACATTAAACTTGTAAATACCTCGATAAGTTGTTTCCTTCGTTATAGGTGTCTTTGCTAATAAATGCAAAAAAGGTGTATTTTCCATTAAAAAACTATTTTGTCTTGCAAAACATTGTGCTATTTAATATGTATAAAATTATCTTGTGGAACACGAGATAGTAAACGAGAGAATATTCACAATCTAGAAGGATGTATGTATATAAAGACAAAATGTTTTAATGTTTTTTATTATATTGTAATAAAATTTTGAAAAGTGTTGCAAAATTAAAGTTATAATAATTTATTATATTAAGTTATTATAATATAGATAAAATTTTTAGTTTTAGTGAATAGGAGGGGGTGAGCTTTAGGTTCTTGTAACTATATAAACTTCTTAGAGAACGTGAATCCATTTTTTCTTGGATATTTATTTCTTCTCGATTTTATTATTGTGACTCTTGAAACCCCTGTGTATGCCTTGTGTAACCCCAGGGTTCCATGGAACACAGTTTGAAGACCACTGGTTTATTATTGCGGTTACTTCAATTTATATAAGATTATTTTTGTGTTAATTTTATCATGAATACCTATCAACATCAATTTACACAGGGGAAAAGTACATTTAAGGCAGTTGTTTCTGTAGAGAGTTTGTGTAGCCTAGTAACCATCACACTACATTTGTACATCAGAAAAGGCTGCGGTAAATGTAACGGATTCGTGTTCGGTGTGTCATGAGTTCGATGCCTAGTACTGCTGAAGACCTACCGTGCAGAGAGGGCAGATGTACGTTAAATATGTCAAGGCTCAAACGTCCTCCCGTTGATGTGGTGTGGAAGTTAGGAAAAGAAGGTGCCAGATCAGGTGTCGTCCCCGTCACTTGACCATGGTTCAAAATTACGATGTCCGACGCCAAAAATCTCTCGAGTAGCTGAATAGGGCGACGTTCACTCTCTCACTCTGTCAAGTTTGTAAGGAAAGAGAACTGTGGCCGAAGTAACCTAGTGGTCATATTGTGTGTGTGTGTGAGTCAGGTTCTAGTCCTGGTGCTACTAAAACCCATCTTGTAAAGGCGTTGAATATGTTGATGCTCAAATACGTCACAGTGACGTAGTGTGGAAATTTAGAAGTAGTTTGACGCGGCTCTAGTGTCGCTGTTGTCCGAAGTTCAAAATTACTATATCCGTGGCCAATTGTCCTCGTGTTGCTTTGGAAAGTGATGTAAATAAAATATCAATAGTTATATAATTAAAATAGTTAATCAAATAGCTATTGATTAATATAAGATTAACCGTGAGTTTTTAAATTATAATGTAGCTCGGTTGCATCTATTAAACGTAGTTTTTGTAGCATTGTATTCGAATAAATGTTTGTATTGGATAATCATTAATGAAATGCTGAGAAATTCCTTCTTTAAAAATCTTTTTTTTTCTTTAATGTTTGTAATTTTTCAACTGTGCTCGGTTTTTGTATCCCTCCCCCTCAGAATTAAGCTAAGGTATAATAACGGGAATTGAATACCGGTTATTTTGTCTTACTACCATTAACTTTGACAATATTTGTAATAAAGGAACTGAAACTTTGATAACATGAAAGAGGCGGTACTTGAAAGACACGCAAAACGAATGTGTGACACAATTAATAGGTACTTTTGTCACATTTGCAGTTGAAAATAATTCAATTTGAACCAATTTTGGCATATTTTCTCGATGAAAGAAATTATTTTCCTTTACCTGAATCAACATTAGCATGCGAAAGAATAACTTAGTATGAACAAGTAATATAAAAAAAAAACTTTTTAAGTTAATTTCTACTTAGGTCAACAAAGAAAAAATTTATTTAAGAAACTTTTTATTAAATCGTTACGAAAATATAAATATATATATACATATGACAGGATCACAATATTAAGTGACAAAATAGAAAGCGATTTTCCTTGCAATTTTCTTTCTTTTTCTTGTATTAGACTATTTTTGTTTGTTTGTTACTTTTTAATCAATTAAATTTAATTATTCTATAAAATAGTATAATAAAAAAAAGAAACCACATTCTCAGAAACTACACCATCCCAGGTAGGACTCGAACCCTCGACCTTTGGATTAGAAGTTCAACGCGCCATCTATTGTGCTACTGAAACACAACGAACGATTTTCCTTTCCGTATATGAGGTTGGACTATTATTTTTGCTTGTTCCTATTTATTCATTTTTTAATTTAATTAATGAACTAATATTTGAAAAAAGTACATTAACATATCAAGTGTCATCCACTACAAGTTAAAAAGAATGTATTTGAACTGGATAAATAGAAAGTATTTTATAAACGATTGAAAATTTGAACAATATATATATATATATATAGGGAGTGAGCGAACTAATAGTAGGAATTGAAAAATTTTTAATACGATCATTTTGATAAAATTTGATAATTTTTAAATTTAGATAAGATGGAATGGCTTACTGAAGCGCAAAACACTGAATGTTTTAAAATTTATGGTTCTAAGGTCGGCCATTTCGTAAATAAAATATAAGTGCATTTTTTGAATCTAATGTACCTTGTGCAAATTTCACTGAAACTTTCAAAAATCCTTATCAGAGAGTTTAGGTGTACTGAAAATATATGATAGTGTACAATAACTTATAAGGATGCCCATAAAGTTTCACATATTATATCGTGCGAGTATTGAAAATTATGTGTGATTGGGTACTTTAAATTAGAAACTGCATTCTGACTTTTCATAATTAGACATTTAGAAATTTTGAGAAGAAATTTTTTTCCTTCTTTCTGCATTCTTTGAACTCTTTCAAGATCTAAATTATATATAAATTTTTGACATTCATGTTGTTTCAATTTAAAATATAATATTTTCATTTAATTATCTCAAGGTATAGTACTTAGAAATCAGTATTATATACGCTTACCTTAAGAAAATATTAGTATAAAAGAAAAGTAAATCGATGAATACATTATTTTAAATATACGAGTATTATGCGTCTAATATAAACAACCGGATAAACATAAAGAGTTTTAATATGTAATAATTTATTTTACTTCGAGTTTTAAAGATTCAATGAAATATTTACTTAAAAGTGTTTATAAATATCAATTTATGTAATAAAGAACTATAAAATAAATTGTATAGAATCAAAGAGAAAAAAATGTCAATGGTACATATGTGGGATAAATGGATTATGATAAATAAATATAAAGTGTGCTCTCGAAAATAGTTTTTAATAATGAACACAATTTACTTTGTTCCATGAGAGAGACCCATAAAATATAACAAATAAACCCCGCTCCTCAGTTTAGAATAATATCTTTGTTATTTAACTCAAAACGCTATATGTTTTTATATATATATATTGTTCTGATATTTTCCCTTTCAACGGCTCTTTGTTTTCGCGGTAGCCGAATAGTCACGAAATCGTGTTTATATCCAGCTGTGAATGAATAAATATTAACGTAGCATAATTGAGATCATCGAGGGCTTTTGGCGACGAATTTCGTCACTGTGAACCATGGTCAAATGTCAAAGACGACACGTTAGCTGGCACACCCCTCTCCTAACTTCTACACCACACCAACGGGAGGGCGTTTGACCTTCGACATATTAACGTGCGGGTCTTCAGTGGTATTAGGCTCGAACTCATAGCACGCCGGCCACGAGTCCGTTACCTTGACCACTAGACTACTGCGGCCACATTTCGAGTCGTAGGTTTGAGTCCTGATGTCACTGAAGACCCATACCAGAATATACCAGGTGAATTATACCAGATGTTGTCATCGTCACTTGGCCGAGGTTCAAAATTACGAGGTCCATTGAATATAGGCTTTGAAGCACGACGTTAATAAAATTGTCACAAGTTGTTGGAGGGATTGGAATGTGCTCTTTACTTATAAACCCATTTAAGAGTTTTAAAAATGTTTACTAGTATATTGCCAATAGTTGTGTTACTTTAAAATGCCACATAAAAAAACGATCCATTAATCTCTATTTTTCTATTTTTCCGCTTTTTAAAAGAAGTCTTTAAAAAAAAATTTTTTTTTTTGATGCATAAAATACATTATTAAATGAAAGGTGTTGAAACTCTAGATTATCGCATATCGAATCAGTGAAAGAATTTTTCTAGCAACGCCCATAGTTTATCTAACCCTCTTCTTTCAAGAAATCAGAGGAAGTCATCAATTGCAAACTGACACAGAAAATTCCTCCACTGCCCATTTCAGTAGCTCCTGGAAGAAAATGCAAATGGCATTCCTCGGGGAAGCCAGGTGTATGTGAATCTAACGCAGACAAGGGCACACTTATGTTGACACTGAGCACCTCCATTTACATATATATTGGACAATTAAATGCGACTGCGATTCCGGTTCTTTTGCTTGAGTTGGCGGTTTGTGTAGAACGCTTTTCCAGATAATAGTGATTTAATTCGCAGTTCATTGTACGACTGAAAGAAAATTGTTCCAGGTTTTCTGGGAAACTTTGGAAGAACACCGGGCGTCTAAATACACCGTAGTGAATAAATAACAATTTATGTTGAGATGAATAATGGTACAGCTATCTGCACGTTGTATATTCTCAGTCGTTTTGTATATAAATGATGTCGTAAACTTTGTTCTACGTTTTCAGTCTATCAGAGCATATAGCGTGCGAAGGAATCGTAACGGTCGTACTACAATGTTTTTGTTCGAGTATTTGTAAGAGAATAGCTACTGGATTGAACTTGGTAATGATATTTAATTTCATAATGTCTTAAATTGTTTCGTGTAGAAGATTAATTAACGTATACCTATAATGATTGTACTACGCATTATATAGACTTATTTTCCGTGATATTTTCAAATTATGCACTTTTTATTCAGGTTTAATATTGATTTAAAAGAGAACGTGTATGACTAAAAGTTTTCACGATATTAATTTTATAAAACCCTGCTTTTTCTGAACTACTTGTTCTAATGGAGATATTTATATATTTACATGGGATTTGTCAAACCATTACCATAAAAAACATATAATTTTACATTATGTATTCACTATGCGTTTACTATATAAGCATACACCATGAAGAATATTTATCAGGGTTTAGATTTGAACGACGTGCTATATTTTTATATTCTTTTCAAATACATAGTACTAAATATAATTTCCTAATCAAGCTTATTTGATAGGTTTTTGTTGTTGAGACTCTAGGTAGATTCTTTGTGTGCCGACAAGTATAACACTAGGGTTATAAGCGTAAGTCAATACTCAATTAATAGTGGTAGGAAGTTTCAAGTAGAGGGACACAGGCACAAATGATTTGATAGGTTTCAAACACAATTTTAGCACTTATAAGAAGTTCGTTGTTTATTTCTGGCAGGCTACCAAATTTAGTTTCCTTTGTAAACCATACTCATTTTAGAACCTATTCTTCAACGTACTGTTTTATTATCGTGGGGGGAATTTAAAATTTACCATTCGACTATGTTTATTAATTTAAGAAATAAACCAGTTCCGCTTTAATGTTATCTAATGTGTTAATATTTTTAAACTTTTTTCATGTTTTTGATGTATTTCCTAGGTATCCTAACACGTTGAAATGACCAATTTCAATCCAAACACATATTTTTCATTTTGTTGTTGTTGAATAGAGCAATCGTTTGGCTTTTGGTTTCAAGTTAGAGGCCATAACAGATGCGTAGCTACCACCATATCTGTCTTATCAATGATACGGGGTCCCCAAGCTACAGAACCCCCAACAGGGCTCTCATATCTAAAACAGGTCCCCGAAGGTTTTTTGATACAGTGCCCCCTCAGAACTAGCTTTGCCAGTGGGCCACATGTTACAATAACTGAACTGAACTCATTGGCGCAACAGCCCATAAGGGTCAAGACCTACTGTGTCTATCTCAGTTAACATGACCTTAGGCACTGGAGTGGATGTGCAGATGTTTTGATCAATTGGTCAGTCTGACGCGAAAATCCTCAGTGTTCAGTTCCCTATTATGCTTGGCACTCGTTTATCAATTCACTGAAGAGATGAAAACCTGAATCGACCTTGTCCTGCTCGGGATTCAGGTTACAATAAATTTTATGAAATTAGGAAAACCGGAAGTGGATCTTTAATTTACCGGAAGTGAACATTTAAATGGGTCAATTTCTATCGTAGTGTGTCTGATAACTCAAAATATAAAAAAAAATTTCAATAAAACTATTTGAACTCGATATTTATATTATTTTCCAGGAAATGTACTAAAATTATACTTACTGTAGAATATTTTTGAGTTATGTTTTTTTTATTTCATTAAAAGCCTCATAAATATGTGTGTTAAATTTCTTATATTTCATCGCGATCAGCTCAAAATTTTATATTGTTATAGAACATGAATACATTCACTTAATGAATCCATTTAGTTTGTTTTAGTAATTCATTAATTTTTTGATATAAGTTCATTACATTTTTCTCTAACTACTGTGAAGAATTTTTTTAAAAAAGTACTAAAATATATCTCATAATTGTTGTTTTTGTAAAATTTAGTTACCTTAAAATCCGGCGTATAACGCGTACCCATACTTTCAAGATGCAATTTAAAATTTTTAGGTAAATACGCCGTATAACGCGCACTTCCTTTTTTACTAAGAAACCTGAAATGTACGTATGTAATGCTGTTATGTTTTGAAGCTATTTATTAGAGGTATTTTCTTAAGCTTTTGGAAAATTAGTATAGTTTTAGCACTACAATCTTTTAAGTCCATTGTCAAAGAATGTCATTTCTTTTAAATAAACAATATTTAGAAACATGTAGAAATCTAATTTTTATAAGTTCATCTTTTTTTTCATTAAGGTTATCATTTTTATACACGGCGTATAACGGGCACCCGTAAATTTCCATCATTTTCTTCTTCTTTTTTTTGTTTTTTTGGTGTTAAAAGTGTGCTTTAGACGCCAGATTTTAAAATAATTTATTTTAAATATATTATTGTCTAAGTGTTATATACTAGCTGATATAGATCCGCAAAAAAAGTATTTTTATTGTTTAGTATAGTATAATTGTAAAATTTATTCCGAACGTGTACGGATGTCTTAAAATATTTTTAGCAATTTTTTAAAACAATGCTATATAAGTGAATCTAACTATGTTTAACTTATGTTAGCATTCAAATTCAATACCGGCTGTTTAATTTTAAATTTTATATACTAAAATGTAAAATAAGTTTTTTTTATTAATCGAAAACGATATGTAGGTACGTTAACTCCCGTCTTTTTCTCTTTTTCTTACTGATATTCCATTTGAAATAATTTGTTCCGTTTTTGCATTTATAATTTTATTAAAATCTAATTTCGATGTTTCGGTTTCATTTGTTGAATAAAATCTGCATTTTAAAGCGACAAAATTTAATGATTGATTCTATCTCAATTCTACTTTTCGTGCTAATAGCAGATTTATTCAAGTTCGGTGCGGTCGAATAGTTTCCTAGAAGATAAAATATGCTGACGCGGTATCATTTTGGAAGTAGGAATTAGCATTTTTTAATATTTATGTATTTCGAAAGGTGAAACGTCGGCCGCGCTAGTTTAATTGAACTTGCATGTTTCTGAAACTCAAAAGCGTTCACCCCCTCCTTCTCTCATTGGTGAAATATTTGTATTGATCATGAATTTTCAAAAACAAAAAAGGGAGACATCTCATTAAAAATTGTATGCATTCAGTTCAAAATTTTTAAAAAACGTTCCTGATTATTGCTATCATAGTTATTTACTATCTTGTTATTTTTCTTTGAGATTTCTCAACTATCTCCATTCGTATATCTATATTATAATGATGGAAGAATTTATCAAAAAAGTTTATATTGGCTGACTAATTTTATAAATTAGTGAAATGTATAAAAATTAACAAAATGATTTAAATATATCGTATTCTTTTATTATTGTTTTCCCATAAATAAGCAAACTAAAATTTAAATACTGTTTTACCTAAACAATGTACAGCTTTATGAAGTAATACTACGTGCCGAGATTAGAATTTACAACGTGAAATGTGTTACAGAATATGGATACTATAATAATTACAATAAACTATTTGTGAGGAGCAACATATTTAAATTAATTCAATTTGCTTAAAATATTCGAAGGATTTTTTTTAAGACTCCAACATGTGTGTGTGCCGAATATTTTTCAAAATAAAACCATTGTAGGCTGAGTCATCTTTTGTGACATTTAAAGCACATAGTTTTATTTTTGTTTTCTGAACAAATATTTTGAGTTATCGTGCCGCTGTAGAGTTAACATGTAGAGAGGCCGATGCACGTTAAATCTGTCGTAACTCAGAGTTCTCACATTGGTGTGGAACATTGGAAAGCGGGGTGCCATCTCAGGAGTCGTCACTCAAACGATGTTGAAAATTACGAGGCTCGTCATCAATATACCTCGCATTACTTTAGAGCAAAGATGGGCATTAAGTCGATCGCGATCGACTGGTGAACCACCAAGACACATTTTGGGTGACCTCCTTTACTAAAATCTAAGACGCACATACTAAAAGAAACATATTTGTGGATCTCCGACGCTAGTTGGACTGGAGAATCGGTTTTTACAATCGATATGACTGTGTTTACTTAAACAAACGATTTGATAAATGTGTAGACGACATGTGTACCTTCATTGGAAGCTTACGATGATGCTCAGCCTTTCCTGCGATTAACACGAGATTGACTACTGATTGAAGATCTCACACCCCACGCTTCCTCAGGATTGGGTTCTCACGTTGATATCATGTCCCGCGATGGAACAAAACACCGCAGAGAACAAATTGAGTACATCCATTGGTATCAGATTCATTGGTCCACATATGCGCTCTGCGTGCTGCGTTGAATATGTCCACGTTCCACTGCCTTGTGGCAATTTGTCATATTTTAAAAGAGACATACAATGTCTAAAAACAAATGTTGAGAAAAGAAAATATACAATTGTAATGCAGAATAGCCACACCTATACTGCTGGGTGAACCGCAATACCTTAAAAATATTAGAAGTAGTCCGTACCCGAAAAGTCCGCCCACCCCTGATTTCGAGAAAAGATGTCCAACCTCCGGTCTGTGGATCAAGTGATATAAAGCCACTCAATGAGCGTTATTTCCGTTTTATTAAATGTGATGTATTTGTCTCAGGTATGTGCGAATTTCCATGGAAAACACTTTATATTCCATGTTAAATCGCTTCATATTCATTTTTGGTGTAACTGCATTTATTCTGAAGTCATGTTTGAATACAACTAAATTAAAACTGTAAAATCAAAACAATCCAAAATATAGAAACAGCCAGAGTAAAATTATCAAACGTTGACAGGTCCGCGAGCACTACTTTAGAATATTAATTAACATCGCACTAAGAAGCAACACTTGGGGAGCTTTTCGCGACGGACCTCGTTGTTTTGAACTTTGGTCAAATGACGAGGATGACACCTGAGCTGGCATATTCCGTCTCTGCACTTCCACACCGCGCGAACGGGAGGACATTGCGCCTCGAATTGAGGCATTCATTTCGTTTTTCAGCATTAGGCCGAAGGACACTTCTTCAGCTACATTAAGCTTCAACTCATAACATACCGGCTTCAAGTCTGTGACCTTGACAACTATCGCGGGTACTCGCATTGTTTTTTGAATGTGTCGGAACAAATCGCATAAATTATATTTGTATCATTTGGAAAAAAAATTAGAATGTTTGCAGCATTTTGCAAGTAAAAAACAAAAGTGTTCAACAAATTAAATGATTTATTATTCTTTTCATATTGAAACGTTATTTTCATCACCTTCTTTAAAAAAAAAAATGGTATTTCATTTTGATGACTTTTGAATAGACTATAACTTTTTAACATTATAATTACTCCATCAAGTCCTTTTCAGAAAAAAAATGAGCAATTTAAAAGTTTCTGAGTGCTTCTTTGACTTTTTATGTTACTATTAACAACCCTTTGTTTTCTTAAAAAAGAGTCTTAAATAAACATTTAGCTAAAAATCTGAAGAAAATAATTTTTTCCTGATAATTTAAACACTGAGAGAGTAAAAGGTTAGGTTGAGTTTTTTTTTATGTGTCTTTTTTAATTCACGAGAGCACAAAAAGTAAAGGTAATTCCGAGTTTCAGCAACCACCAATTTAAAGAGACTTAACGAGTTTCTGGAGCTCATCAATTAAATCCCTTTTTCTCATTTAGTGTGAAAAACTTAAGAACTCCCCAGCGAAGCTCCTTGAAGCGTACTGGTTTCTTTTGAAGAAAAATGTTAAGAAACATGAACTGCGTGAGCAGAAAAATCTAGGCAGTACTTTTATAGAGGCTAAGTCTAGGGAAATGAGTGAAAATAACCAGTCTAGGGGAACGGGAAAAAGGATGTTTCGCATGTTTTTTAAACCCATCCATAATATTTTATCGATTCCTTTCGGGCTTCATGTTTATTTTTCTGTCATTATAAGCCGAGGTTCGGGGGATATTTATATCTGTTTCAGGTTGGAGTTATGCTCCATTAACGTTGGGCTTCCGTACTTGAACAGTTCTCGATGACAGATATCGGATGGTTTTTTTCCCTTCTTTTATAACGTTTTATAGATTTCTTCACAATTTGAGAAAAACTGCGTGAAGTTTGAAGATTTTTTTAAATTGAATTTTGATAGCTTAGGATCTAAACAAGTTTATTTTTAGCTTTGTAAAAGTATTTCCCAGTATTCGAGTAAAATTCATAATTTTCTTTGATTTGCTAAAAAAATCCTTCAAAATAATCCATACCCATAATTTAGATTTCTTTTTGATTTCACCTTGACTCTTAAAGTATTTCTCATATACACGTTTTTATGTATGTCCAATTGCATTCAGTTTCACTTTTAACATCAATAATAAGATCGAATTTTACGGGTACGCGTTATACGCCGGGAAAAAATGATGGCTTTAAAAAGTAAAAAAAAGAGATGAGCGCATAAAAAAAAAATTAAAGCTTCTACATATATCGAAATACTGTTTATTTCATAGAAATGATATAACTATTGATTTTAAGGGGATTCACCCATGTAACAGCCTGTTTTTTAAACATTTTTGGATAATTTTTTTTAACGATTAGTAAAAAGGTAGAACGTAAAGTTTAAAATAGTTTATTTGTATGTATTTTAAGAGTATGTATATTAATGTTTCGCCAAAAATATCTAATAGAACGTGAGTTAGAGCGCTCTGAACACACCCGTCTCGAAAAATGGACGCTCATTTCCTGCCCAATTCCGACTGTTTGGATTATCTGAAATAAAAAAAAAAATTAACGGCGTTTTTATCTTTAACCTTAATTGCACAGAATGGACTATACTCAATTGAAAATATCAAAAATTGGAGTTTTGGTAAACCTCTGAAGAAAAAGTTTCAAATTTAATGGGGGGGGGGGGGGTGAATAAAAAACAGAAATATTTTGAATTTTTGAATAATCGTAGTCCATTTGGTGCGTATATATGTGCCCTATAAATTTGAAGTCATTCGGTCAAACCGTTCTTGAGATATGATGGAGGAAAGCTTAAACAACACAGTTTTGAGAAAAAACGCGCTTAAAGTTTCTAAAGTCCGAAAAAAACTATGAAAAACTTAACTTACCCTCAATCGGCGAAGCCTGGTACCGAAGATTAAAACATGTTCGACGAAATATTCAATAACTTTTAATATTTCCTTTTAAACCTCTACAAACTTGTTTATTCTTGTATGAACGTATATTTGCATAGAAAAGTCAATTGCATCAAGCCGACTGTACACAATTGACACTCCGAACAGCTACTCTTCTAACACTTGCTTCTTTATAACGACTTCGAATTTTAAAAAAAAAGTCACTTTACCACCGTATTCTAGACATGTCAAGAAGCAATTTATGATTTTTTTAAAATTTTTTTCATCACATGGGTGAAACCCCTTAAAGGGTTATATTTCTAGAAGTATGCTATTTTTTCAAAAGTCTGGCATAATATCTTGAACAAATGACTTCAAAACATGAAAACATCGCGTACGTACGATTCAGGTTTCATCGCAAAAAAAAAAAGGGGGGGGGCGTTATCCGGCCAATGTAACAAAAATTAAAAAATGCAATTTGAAAATATAAGTGGGCGTTATACGCCGTATTTTATGGTACGTACGTTTTTTTAATTATATCTCTCCTTGTTATAATTTTATTTAATATTTGCAGTAATATATTTAATTTAATCTTCTGAAAATTATAACTTATTATTCTACCATTTCCTTTCCCTACAGCCTAGTATTACAGGCAAATTACAGGTGAAGGTTTACTGCTCTAAAAACAATGTTATACAACTCTTTTCTTCATGTAGTTTTCATAATCTTAATAAGTGATCGCATTTTGGGGATTTTCAAAAAATAAATTTGTTGAGTTTTAATTTCACGTACATTTTTTTAATTAAAAAGATTTCCTATTATAAAGAGAGTTTTAAGCGAAATTTTACAGTTGATGGATGCAATTCATATTTTGTTACAAGTAATATTATACTTTCTAAAGCCAGAGAACTAAATCAGGTCATTTACTTCATTTTAAAGCATGTTACATATTTTAAAATATTATACATGGAATTCATTACTTGATGTTTTAAAACTTTTTTCTAAATAGGTCTTAATTGGAGCATCAAATATATCTTTCGATTTCAATGCAATAAAAAAAAATTTAAGGGGTTTTTTTTTTTTTTTTTTTTTTTTTTTTGGAAAAAGTCGATTTTGCGTGTGTTTTTCAAAACCTGATTAGTGTAAATTCATCCAGACTTTTATATACACACTTTAAATAATTTTTTTTCATTAACTGTGTATTTATGTAGTGTGAATTTCGTTTTAAAAAGGTCAGCCGTAAATAAAGGATTTCAGTATTACAATTACTACGAGTGTTTCTCGTTGTGAATTATATATTTAATGACTGTTTTGTTGAACATGCTTATATATATATTAAACTTGGGTTATATTGAGTTACATAAAAAGAGTTCTTATAGCAAGATTAATCTTTCTTGGAAAAAGTTCGCATCTAAAACAGATAAGAATTTAGAACATTTTTTGTTAGGGAGATAAATGAGACGCATGTAATTTCTAGACCAAGATTATATTAGGCATCTGTATATTCGTTTATTATTTTAAACATTTATATAGATTTCTCAGATCAGATATTCAATATATCCAGATACATTTTATACAGATCAACCTTTTGGATTTTATACAGGCAATTGGTCTAGTAAAATTGCTTTGTTGATCTAATTTATAATTTATTTTACAATAAAGGGCAGTATACTTGTATGATTTTAATATGGATAACATCTTACTTGTTTATAAAAGCACATTTATATCTCGCACACTGGCCTAGCTAGACCTGAATGGGCCCTATATCAAAATTACTTTGGGTTCATCTGTTAGGTCCTCTTAACATTTTACGATTTTTGTTTACACATTTTGGGGGCCCCGTGTCATTGATACGGCTGATAGGGTGGTAACTACGCCTTTGATCTCGAATGCTGTTAAAGTAATTGGTAATAAATTGCTTCATTTTATGGAAAGTGCCATACATCACTTTGTTCTCCGAATTTTATTTTGCAGGAAATGCTACAATTATAAAGTCGCCTCGACTTAGACTGAGTTCCGTTGTGACTAACAGATCATAGTCAAAGTCGGAATTATATATATATACTTGGTAATATTATATTCATTCTAAAAAAATATATAGAATTTGTACAGAAAATACAATTACAATTGTGCGTTATATGAAAAGTAAGTGAAAATACAAAAAAACTGCATAAGTTTTTTAGATTTTTTTTTTGACCTTGCCATATAGTTTTCTTCCTTTACTTACTTTTTATAGTTATAAGCGGTAATGGTCGTAATTCGCTTGGATCATACGTCAAAGAGAAGTTGTAATACGTTTTTGATGGTGTCACCTTGTTCATTTCTTTGTAACTTTTACTCTTTCACCATGGCAGGGGTTGCCTAGTGGTCGGCGTGTCACGAGTTTGAGCCCGTGCCACTGAAGATCCAAAGAGAAAAAGGCTCAATGTGCTCCCGTTGGTGTGGTGGGGTAGTTAAGAGACGGGGTGCCATCTAAGATGTCGTCCTCGTCACCCTCTTTCGAGTTTGACTTTATTAAACGCTCATTAATTAGTGCTTCAGAAAGAAAAAAAGCTCTCACTTAAAATACATGACTTATAGATACAGTTTATTGCATTTCTTTTAAACCCTATTATTTTCTTTGTACTTAGAACTTAAAAATTCAATTTTTTTTGTATGTGCCACGTATACCAGACAATTTTTTTTTAAAAAAATTATACTTTATATAGCATAATACATGTGACATTTTTTTTAAAATTATACTTTGTATAGCATAATCGCGCGACTTTTTTTTAAAAAAAATTATACTTTGTATAAAATAACACACAAAACATTTTTTTTAAAATTATACTTTGTATAATATAACACGCGAGATATTTTTTTAATTATACTTTGTAGAGCATAATACACGAGGCATTTAAAAAAAAACACGACACTTTTTAAAAAATAAATTATGTTTTATGTAACATAATCAGAGTGCGCGTAAATGCGATATTGTTTTATGTTTATACGATTAAGTCTAACTAATGTCACAGCTTTATAAACGGAATGTATTCTTTAAAAACTCGCTTTGTATTTTTAAATTGATTTTAATTTTTTTAAAAAATTAAATAATTTGTTTGAAAAATGTTGATTGTGTAATACTGTCAGCTGAAACGATATTACATTATTCATAAGATAGAATTTCCAAAATACTCACACGTACTCTCAGTTTATACTCTACTTAAGGACTATAATTTTAAAAATCTTATTCTTGAATATAGAAGAAAACCGAAATATACCTGGCGCATTCCCTATGCTATAATAACTGTAAGTTAAACTGCAATGTATTACCATTTTGATGTACACTGACTTATTCATCCGAAAATGTACTAGTCATGTTGCAGATATTCTAAAAATATGAAGGAAAAAAATGCATTTCTTAGAAACATTTCCTTCTTAAAATGTCATTTTGTGCAATAATGCCAAACATATATATAATTTTTTTTGATTAAATTTTTTCTAAAAAGTATATTTCAACAAAAATAAACAATTATTATTCTTTCGGAAATAAATATATGCATAGAAAAAGTTTTTTCTTTACAGTTTAAAAAAAATGTTTATCCATATGAAATTCTTTTCTGATTGTATACAATACAAAAACTTAATCTACGGCTGTTTTTTCTGACTTTTTAGAGATAAGTTTTAATTTTAGCTTCTACTTAATTCTTAAAATGCATAAGAACTCTTTGCTGTAAATGAAATATTCTTTCCTTTTTTTTAAAAAAAAGTGCCGATACAAATTAGCTGCTCTAAACTAAACAAACAGAAGCGGGATTAATTTGTCAGAACTGATTATTTCATTTACAATTCAAGCGGAATCTCACGAAAGAGAATTTAAAGCTTTTAGTAAATCCTTGTGCTTAATCTCACATTGAGAAACATTAATCAGTGTGGTTAGAAATTATTTTTTTTATTTGCACTTGCTGTTGAAATAAATTACCCAAATTAAATTAGCGACGTAAGTTAAAGAAATTATAATTCTCTTTTGTTAGACAGAGTAACATATAATCGGCTTATTTTGTTATTTTGCTTTAAATTGATTTAGTTTCATTAACGTTTCAAGATAAAAGATGAAACTAATGAATGTTTCGCTTTGAAAATTCCTTTTTCAACTGAACTAGATAGAAAAGTATGCTGAAGTTAGTTAAGATTCAAGTGTTAATTTATTTAGATAGAATGAAGTTTCGCTGAGATTTAAAGAAATTAGTTCTCAGTCCATTGTCATTCTTAATTCATGAAGAATAATGTATTATACTTTAATGTTGTTTTATAAAATAAGGAAGAATGTTTTAAGATTTAGAAAACAAAAATTAGGTACGTATTTCTTTTCGCAATGAGAAATGTATCACTTTTCAAAATAAAAGAAATTCTTCCATTTAAAAACTTTTGCTTGATTAAAAAGTAACTAGTGTTTAAAGAATTTTTTAAATTTTGTTCTTAGTGAATGGATGTGTCAAAGCGTAAGTATTTGGATACTTTTTATCCCATTTGAAGCATAGACTTCTGACTAAATCTCTAGGATGGAATAAAGTAGTCTATTGATCTTGGTAGATATCAACATGTGTTACTATATGCTTACTTTTCTTAGCTTTCTGTTAAAGATATCCTTGCGCTTTTGATATATTCGTATTTGTTTTATTTCATTGACTAAAAAGTAAGCTTTGGTACAAGCTTACAAACAAACCGACAAACGGTAGCGTTTGTACCACGAAATAAAATAAATAATGGCATTACTCTCTCCTAACACATTTCTTCTCTTAACGTTTGTCATCCAAAGCCCTTATTTCTGCGTCAGTATTTTATTAATAAATTCTCAACTGCATTTAAAGTATCTGATTATGTTCGGAACCGTAATTTTGCAAAAGCGTACCAACGAATACTTTTTTTAATATTTAGTGTCACTTAGATTGGAATACACGTATAAAATTGTTTTAAAAATATTATTACAAAAAAAAATTATTCAAATGTAATATTTTGGCAAAAAATGAACATTGGATAACCCAGCTTTTCTCAAACTGAGGGGCGTGCCCCCCTAGGAAAGGCCTCTACGAAGGGGACACGAATATATTGAAAAGTTGAAAACAAACGGTTATTTTAAAAATTATTAATTTCTAAAAGGAAGCAAAACAAAATGCATTCTGACATAATAAAAAATAAAATACCATTCACACTGACATAATGCACTTATAAGTGTATCAGTATTGCACAATGTACTTTATAATTAATTTAACAAAACTAAGTTAAAGACATCGGCTTTGTCACACATATATATAATTATATACAAAAATTAACACTTTTCTTGATAATTTGTACGGTTTATAATTAATCCCTTAACTATCGATTAAAAGTTATGCTTTTTGCTCCCAAATGTCTCCGTTTTCCATGTCGGCACGCGTATGTGATGTAATGGGAGGAGAGAGGAGAGGGAGAAAAGAATAAATAAGCAAATCCTCTGAAATAAGAAATTCCTTCACAAACGCTGTCAACGTCCTTTTATTGCATTCCAAAGTCTCTCGAATAATTTTATTGATAGAAGTGATTGTACTTCATAAAAACGTATACATACGTCCGGCACAATTAATGTTTTGACTGAGCGAGACGTGTATATACGCCGGTAACACTCAAGAGGTTAAAGTCTTATTGTAGTTTAATCTCGTCGAAGTATAATATTATTGAATTCAATACAATCTGGAAGGGGGGGCGATGAAAAATGTGATTGAATATTGGGTCGAAAATATTGAAAGTTCGTAAAGCACTGGAATAACCTTTTTCAAAACATTCTCCTTTGTATGAAAAACGCTTTTTTTATTTGAATAGTTTGCTTACACTTAGTTAAGATCATTGTTCAGAGCCTAAACTAGGATTTTTTGAGAAAAATAACTTAGAAGTGGATTTATCCTTATTTATCCATTAGAGTGAAAAAAATTAGCAAAAAAAAAACACTGATTGTTATTTTAATTGTTAAAAACTCTGAAAATAATGTAAGTTTTTCCAAATTCCTAATACAGGCGCTCTGGAGAAATCTCTTAGCTGTATATAGGCAAAACATTATTATTATAAAAGTAATTTCCATAGAAAGAGAATGTTTTGAAAATACGTAACTCTACATTCAGTTTTTGCCAAAGTATTGTATTTAAATATTTTTTTTTTATTGTAATAATATTCTGAAAACAATTTTATACTTGTATTCTAATCTAAGTTTCACTAAATATTAAAAAATATATTCGTTTGTAGGCATTTGCAAAATCATGGTTCCGAACGCATTTATTAAAAATCTGATTATCAATGCTGAATTTGTACACGTTTAATTCTAACGCTTTTTTTTTGTAAAAAAATTATTATTTGGGGTGTTAAGTGTGCAAGGAAATTTATCTAAAATCTCATACAAGTCTCTTGAAGTTTTGAAAATATTTATATTTATTTGATTATCTAACGTATATTTTTTTTAAATAATAGCCTGCTTGAAGGGAAAAAATTCCCATTATAGTATGAAATACTAATTAAAGTTTTATATATAAACTCATTTTTTTTAAAAAAATTATGCATTAATTCTTTTTCTAGAAACATTTGAATTTATTGAATATATTAACGTCACACTCAAAAGCTACATTTGGGCTATTTGACAACTATTTTCCTAAACTTCAACCTCTGTCAAGTGACGAGGTTAACAATTAAGTTGTAACTTTACTCTCCAAACTGCTACACCACACTAACGTAAGGGCTTTGAGCCTTAACAAATTTATTGTTCTTTAATTCCTCTTCATATTTTGGGTCTTTAGTAGCAAGAGGATTCCAACCTACTTTTTTACAGAAAACTGCCAGTCACGAGTTAAGAAATATTATTGCGAATCCTTACTTAGAAGACTAAACTAAACATAAAAAATCACGACGTGATCCGTTACTTCTTGTAATTGAATGCATTAATTGTAAAGGCATATTAGAAATTTAATTTATTTATAAGCCATTAAAATTTTGATATATGAGATTAATAAAATAATATCTATTATTTCTTGAGTGAATCATATATATAATTGATAAGAAAATGAAAGAATAACCGCAGATATATATGTATACTTTTTTATGCCTTTTCTATATTTGAAATTCGGTGATTTTTAATACAAACAATTTTACACCAACAAATGTTTTTATAATATTGGGAAGATAATTATTTACGTAAAATTGCTGTGAAATTTAAAAAGAAAAAAAAAATAATAAAACGCTTGAAGGGTTCTACTATGAAATTAAATGTTAAAAAAAATACATTTTAATTTGTAATTTTCATGCTAGTTTTTTTATTAATATTCATGTTGAAAATTAAAAAGCTTTAATTAAAACGTTTAAGATATATATAAAAATTTCTTTTGCAAAAAAGACTAATTTACTGAGGATATAATTTCATTGATCAAACTTTACGAATTGCAAACAAACCCTACACAGCTAATGTGAAAAAAAATATTGTACTGCACATATTTTCTTTATGTACATCCCTGTAATATTTTTAGCTCTCAGCCTTTCCTTAAAAAAAACAAAGAACATAAAATTTTAAAATCAATATTACCTTTTAACTATCATTTGATTTGAAATAAAGTATAAAAACAGGGATTCGATAATTGCAACATTGTGGATAACGTTCTATATATACAGAATTGAAATAATCTAACATTAATTTGCTTTAAAATCCTTTTTGATTTAATTTAAGTGATCAGAATGCGGAAAAGTAGAAATTAGGAAGTTTAATTATGTAACGAAGTAAAAAAAAATATACTACAAAGAAAATCTTATGAAAGTAAAACTCTTACCTCTCTCTAATTTAATTCTCAAGAATACTATTTCATTCACATAACCTGAACCAAAAAATTACTATTTTATAATTAGTGCTGAATGAGAACGGTGGTTTCTTGTACATAGAAATGAGCTGAGAGAGTTTGATATAATATTCCTCAATGTTGTTAAACATGTTGGTTGCAACTGAAAAGGACGTAATTTTTGTAACTGAATTTAATCCCAGTAGTATCAGAAATATTATAGAAGTAGAGCACTAAACTAATTGTATTAGTTTATGGTATTTTGAAATTTTAATGGCTTTATAAGGGCGACTTTTTTTTAGCGTAAAGATTAATTTAAGTGTTACCTTTTTCAATTTTTTTCCCGTTAAGAACAGTTATATGGTTATATGTATTCGCAGTTGCAATATTATGATTTTTTAAAACAAATGCCCCCTCCAAATAAAAAGATATCAGTTTAATATTTATTATTGAATTTGGATGACATAATGATGAAAATTGTTACACCCCTTGTTTTATTATATTGTGTTAATTTTTCTTTTAGTATTCATGGGTGTTGGTTGTAATTCTCTCTCTCTATTCTTGCTCTTCTTTTCATGCTACTATTTTTAAGTTTCTTTTTTAATGAACTTTTGTTCTTGGAAGTTAGAAACAGAAAAAGGTTCTATAAATAAAAAATTGAAAGTTACATTGGTTTCAATTTCAGTTTGACGCATGACGAATGTCTGAAATTACATGCATTATATCGCTATAGATATAATTATTTTGAAACAAGGTCTGTTTCCTATCTTACATACTACACCACATGAGGACGTATGATTTATACCAGTGATTCCCAAAGTAGTCTATATAGACCCCCAGGGGTCTATGACAGCATGCAAGGGGTCTACGTCAGCGAAAAAATAATTTGGGGGTCCATGAGTTTTTAATGGGGGTCTACGATAGTGACTCTCATTAAACAAGATCATTTCTTTAATTTTAAAAGAAACATTTTTTTTTTTTTTTTGTGGAAACCAGATTTACTTGTTTAACAGATTTATTTACTAAATTTAATGAAGTTAATTTGCAGTTACAAGGATCATCTTTTCATCGTTTCTTGCCATAGTTAAGTTATGGAGTATAATATTGGACGTCCCGAGTTTTCCTAGTTTCTCAATTTGTCACCCACAATCTGCCAGGAAAAGGACGTTTTAACCTACATTCAAGATTTAAATGCCCTTTATTCAGATTTTGAAACTAGGGTTGAGAATGCTTTGACTATATATATGGTAAAACTACAGTAGGAAATTAATTAATAAGGTCACATTGAAAGAAAAAGAAAGGCCTTTTACAAGAGGAACTGATCGAAATAGACGCTAAGAATATCTTAAAGTAAAATTTAGAAACTTATATCAGCAATTTTAGAAGCATTAGATTCATCTCTTAGGGGTCTACCTAAAACCGAAAAACATGGCAAGGGGTCTATGAGACAAAAATGTTTGGGAACCTCTGATTTATATACCATAAACAGAAATGTAAAAAAAATGTTTCTATATTATTAGTTTTGGGGGATCAGGGTTTTAAGCTCGCGGCTCAACACGAAAATTACCTAGCATAAAACTTGCTTTTTTTTTCATGAGTGACCACGAACTAAAATTAAATATACTGTTGTTTTTATGGTATATGCCATAAATGCATATATATATCTAGGTTTAAAGAGTTTCTAATTTGGCATTTTAATATTACGATTGAAAACATTAATAGGAACATAAACATTTAGAGTTACAATATAAAGACGTTTACGGAAATTACCATTTTTAGCATTACAACAATAAATTGGGATATCGGTTCTACACGATGTTCATGATCCGACAGCCACCCTTCGACTGACGGTTTCATGAATTGTCCGCTAGAGATCACTGTTCCTATATTGGTTTTTTAAAATATGCATTTTTTGAAGAAAAAAATAAATACGCACTTTACATTATATCTTAAAAATTTTAACTAGTTTTTATATGTTCATTGATTATTGCATAGATAATTTGGTAAAAAATATTCAGTACAAAATTCGGTGAGGGAATCTTTTTCAATTTAAGTAAATACATTAAATTAACCTACTTCAGTCATGCTGCGATTAGTAGGAATAAATAATCATAATGACGAACGAATTGTTATATTTTTTGTCTTTGAATTCTGCGATAAAACAGTGCGTAAAAGTGTTAAATGACTCGTGTATGAAAGGAAAAAAGGAAATAGTGGTCGAGCGCCCGACAGAAATAGACTAAAGCTTAAATTTTGTTTCTGCCGTGGATGTTATGATCAACGAAAGAAGAATGTATGTAGAAATGTATTGTAGGATACCATCTACCGGATATTCGTGACGGTTAATGTGTATTTTGCGAGGCGTGCACAAATGCTGACAAAGCCCACAATAACGGAAAACTATTAAATCCGCATCCGGAAATGACAAGCGGAGACGAGGGGAGCTTTAATTCCCAATTAAACTAGATTTAATTATCGCGCTTTGTTGGGACTGATAACCAGATGTCCATTAATTAATTTCAAACGCTGCTGCCTTCTTTTGTGTTCTATGTTGTGGTAAAAGAAAATAATTTTGAAAACGTAATTGTCTGCAAAAATACTTCGGATTGTGGGAATCTAAATATAAAAATGAAAAAAAGATGGTTTCTTCTTTCAGTGTTATAATTAAAGTATTGTAGTATTTAAAGAAAAAAAAAATGGTTCTTATTTTTTAATATTTCAATTTAATGTTATTTTCTCTACAAACTAGATCTGATTTATTTGCTTTTTTTTTTTACTATTTTGTGTAGCTAAGGAACGATTCTATTTAGATAATAGATTCTTTGTCATATATTTTTTAACTACATATTTTTTGTGATCATTCACTGTCTTTTGTTAAAGGTATTGAGAGGTATAGGACATGTTTCTAATGTGTGTGCTTGCTTATAATATACTTATATTACCTGTTTTAGTCATATATTTATATGATTAAGAATACATAATTAAGAATACTTCCACTAATACATATACCAGGTGATAAAAAAGTCATTGGTGGCCATGCGTGATTAAAGTCTCGACTGATAATGAAATCCTCCCCAAATGTTGAGCGTAGCAGGCGTTGCACAGGCAGAGTAATATGAGGTGATGCCCATCTGCAAAGATATCGCACTTGCAATCCAGGAAAAAGTATTGTTCCGTAAAAGTGATACGTATCGCTGATCAGTGACAGAAACTGTTTGAAACCAGTCCGTGTGACTTCGAAAAAAAATGGATCAATTATGAAATCAGAAGTGAAGCCACACCAGACTGTCACTTTAGACTGTTGCAAGTGTACCTCAACAAAAGCATGTGGATTTTCTGGGTCACACTCGACAAGTGTGGTGTTAACAGCGCCAGCGAGTGTGAAATGCGCTTCATCTGTCCAAAGCACAGTGTGAAGCCAGTCGTGCTGCTCTTCCATCTTATTGAATACAAAATTCGCAAAATCTCGGCGAGAGTCGAAGTCAGTAGGTCTCAGTTCTTGGTTATGTTGCAACTTGTAGGGATATCGTCGCAAAGTTATTCGCAGTGCTCTTCAGATACTTCCATACGACAGTCCTATCTGCCTCGAAACTTCTCGAGCACTGCAATATCCATGTGCAGCAACCACAAGACATGAATTGCACCGTCTGCCCCACTGTCGTGGGAACAGCAGCGGTTGTTGAGGGACGTTCACTTTTTTGACGTGACGCTAAAGAACCTGTAGCTTCAAGTTTCTTCATCATTTTGTCCTTTGCTATCTCGCATACCCTTCATGTAGCGATATGCTCGCAATGCCTCAATGCCTTATCAAATTCTTATAATACAGTTTATAACTAAGAGGTTTTTCTGAACTATGGACAGCATTTCGATGCATACAAGCTTCGACTACCATTACTTGGACGCTTGACGTCAGTGGGAAATGGAACGCGAAGCGTTCCTCCATCCCCTATCGAATGAACTGCATGTGGCCTGCCGTTGAAGGGCCTTGATGGGTGGGGGATTCATGATTGGTGGAGAGGACGTGGCAAGGAGGCGTGGCTAGTGGAGCTACTTCGGAGGCAACCAAAGTTTGCGGGAACAGTCCTGCAGTTGCTATGAGTAGCCTGAATGACATTGGCTGCGATGACACTTTGAGTAGGCACGCGATTGGCTGCCCTGATACAGTGGAACATGAGAAATGGGTGGGGCCTAGAAGAAAGCTAGCCTGTGTGAGATTGCAAATTAAATTTAGCTATAGAAAAGAAAAAGATTAAAAAAGAATAAAATTTAGCAAAGATCACTCACCACGGGTGAATGATTAGACTAATTGTGTTAGGGAGGATTATAGGAATCCAGCAGAATTCTCCTGGGTCTTTTAATATTTGGCTCAGGGTAGTAGTTGTTTAATCTTTGAACGCTAATGTTATCTATATTCTGTAGGTTATCGAAGAATTTAATTGCTAGTTTTTGAATGTAATTTTTAAAGGGTAAGATGAATAGTTTTATAAATATCTTCATTTCTAGTATATCTAGTTGCTTAGTAATATTTCTTAATAAAGAATTTTGTGCATTTTCGAGAATTTTGATATTTGCATTAGCTGCATATCCCCACACAGGTCAAGAATAGATCATGAAAGGACGTAGAACGGCAGTGTAGAGAAGTAACTTGTTATATAAATGCATTTCAGAATTCCGGCCAATTAAAGGGTAGAGTGCTCTACGAGCATTTCTGAATTTATCACGCGTTTGAATAATGTGTTGTTTCCATGTGAGTTTACTATCAAAAATGAGTCCAAGGTATTTAGTACTCTGAAACCATTGTAGCTGTGTGGAGTAAAATGTTGGTGGTGTTCTTCTCCTAGTGAAGAGTACAGTGACAGTTTTATCTATGTTACTTTTTAATTTTCCATGTATCGAAGTATTTTTATAATAGATATAGGTGATTGTTAAGTGCCAGTGTAATAGTATCGTGATTTTTGTATGTAGCTAGTATGGCAGTGTCATCAGCATAGATGTTAGTGTGGTTTGAGGGTGATTAGGAATATCATTTATGTAAATGTTGAATAATAATGGGCCCAAAAGGGACCCTTGAGGGACTCCAAATTTAATACTAAAGGTACTAGATAGGGAATCCTTAAAGCGAACTTGAAATGATCTATGTGACAAGGTAAGAGTAAATACTACCATTACTTGCTGTAGTTGCTCCTTTTTATATCGTTTGTTGCTTTGCATAATCCTACATCACAAATCCGACAGCGCCATCTGTTGGTCGCCAACAGAATTATTTTTTTCGTTATACACAAAACCTGTTTCTTTACCATCCGTTTGGTGCAAACCATATATTTGTATCTCGATTCGTTTCCGAATTATTCATTTTTAAAGTTCGTCCTGACTTTTGGATCACCTGGTATATATGTAATAATAATATAATTCGAATCTTCTTTATTTATAACATCTGACTCATAAATCCTAATACCATATATTGAAATGCGTTCAATTTGTCGTTTTCTAAAGCATTAAAAATATATTGGTATATTTATTAATAATTCTTTAAACCTTGAATTGTTGATAGATTTATTGGCATTTCCAAGAAATACAAGATCACTGATTGCTTTCACGTGCCTTACTTACCGGGTTTCAATATTCCTTAAACAATGATGTCATTTCTATAAATAACTAATTATTCACTTCGCCTAAACACTTGACTGTATTTTTTATGTTGCATTTTTCTCTGTTTTTCTTTGTTTTTAAAAACCTGGTACTTGAATAATTCCCTCTTTTGTATTTTGGCACTTGTAAGAAGAGCATACTCACAAGAAACTAGCCTGTAGTTCAACCTAAATAAATTATGTGATCACGATCAAGCATCTTTATTTTTTCGGCCACGACCGATTTATCATATATATAATAATAATTCCCTCTAGTATCCTTTTAAATATATTTTAATTATCTAGTCCAGTCCTTCAGGACAACTGTTTAGTTATTTTAACTAGCTACCCGCCTAACAGGAACCTTTTGAATTACATCCATCCACCCTCCCAGATCATGTGATTTTCCACTGAGTATAAATAGCGAAATCTCTGTAAGTCCTGCCTTTTGTGTGCTTTGTCCTTAATCATCTAGTCGGGAAATAATCACAACTTTATCTCTTTTAAATTGAAACATCAGCGTTTTTCACCTTTAAAAAAAGGATCACCTCAATACCAAAATGCCTTAAATAAACTCCGTAATACCTGTTTAGGTATATATATATGTATCATAGGTATATTTTAAGAGAGAGAGATTCAATATATATAGGGATATAAATATATATAGAAACACTATGATATATACGTATATATATGATATGTATATATATATGGTATATATGTTTGCTTTAAGAAATAAGGAACGTGGAGTATACAGAAAAAAATTAGAGGTATGCAATCTGAATAAGTAATGATGTAAAATATTGTAGTTGTATATATTAGCAAAATCAAAACATATTACTTAACTCTGGGAGCGTTTAAAAAAAGCTTTTCTCACTTTTTAAAAACTTTCTACGTTTTCATTCAATATTTTAATGTTAGACGAAACAGACTTAAAAATTGGGTTACAAAGAAATTCATTTTTTTTTTTTTACAAAGTATCTGCGTGATGAAGTGAATTTTGCTTTGAATAGTTTTGACACCGAAAGGTTATGAGAATTTGCATCATTGGGTTTTTGAATTCTTACATTTACTTTAATACGTTACAGCTGGTTATAGATATTATCAACATTTGTAACCGACTTTCTTTGAAAATAAATGTTATTTCGAAAGGAATGTTGAAGTTATCTTTTCGAAATAAATTATTATATCATGCTTCGCTTTCGTTGGGAAATATCATATTGAACTAAGATTCTTAGATTATTCTTTATTCTGAGGTCACGAGTGTAAGCTGATGTTATGACTAAATGAAAAAACTCTCATCGCGCATTTTAGAACCTAAACTTAAATAAAGATAAAAAGTTATTTTAAAACGTATAGATGGAACTGAAGGTGAATTATATCAATGCAATATTTCTCTGCTGTAGAACATTTTTATGACTAATAAAATGAAGCTTTTGATTTTTCGCGAGAAGAGCTTAAAATTTTTTATCATCAAGTATTTGAGACGTAATGTATGCTATCCTTGAAAGAAACTTAAATATCTCTACGGTTGTAGTCAGCAAATGCTGAAAAGTTCATTTTTCTACTTAATTCTTTATTTATGTATCAATCCATTCAGGTTTTCTTTTCTTTCTTTCTTTTTTTTTTGTAATCAGATTTTATTTGTGACATTTTTGTCAAAAAATGTATTGAAAAAATCATTAAGCTATATTACGTATAAAATGCTAAGCAAAAATACTTTTTAAAGTGGTAATTATTTTAATAATGATGATTTTTTGAAGCTAGTGTTGCATTGGAGCTATGAAATAAAATGTTGGGGACAAAAAATTTTGGAATAAAATTTTTTTATTAAAATCACTTGAAAAACAACTCTTGATTTGTTATTCTTAAATTCCACGGTTCTGAAGAAAATTTACAAGTGTCAATTTATTATACCTTTATTCTGAATTCATATATTGAAAGCGAAAACTAGAATTATATCTAGAATATTGAAAGAAGTTTGTGATCACGCTTGCCGCAATGAAATATAAGTTTTTACACATTTAAAAATGCAATATTTTTTTACATCTGGCATATCTCAGTCCTTTTAATTAGAATTGTTACTTTTAGAAGTTAGAAACTTAGCGCAAAATATATTTTTTAAAAGAAAAATACTGAGAATATTGAAAACACCTACAATTTAGTACAAAGAGGAGAAAAAGTTTTTAGGAGTGGCTCAGAAAGAAAAGAAAAATTAGCAGGTCTATGCAATTTGTTATAAAGAGTAAATATTTAATATAACAGTATATTTTAAAAATTCTTTAAGTCTTATACCAATTATAGATGAAAACAATGGCATTTACTAAAATCTTTCTATAGAAAATCTTTGGATTACGTAATGCTTTCTGTTTTAATACTTTTTTCTTTTGAAGAGTATGAAGGAATTTAAATCTCGTGAAATCAGACAAAGATATCTCCGTTTAATAGCAATATATAAATTAAAGAAGTCCTGTTAGAGACTAATCTGAAACTCATTAAGTGTGAGTCATTATAAACTCATCAAGAACTGCTGTACATCTGACGTAATGAGAAAACTACTCCATCCTTAGAATATTTGTATTAAAAGTAGTCGTAAAACAAGAAAATTCAAGATCCGATTATTTTATATTTTAAATAAATGTTAAAGCATCTCTGAAAAATTGGTACGTTCTTAGAAAAACTAATTTTTATTCTTTTAAGTTTGAAATATTATTATATTTTATATGTGAATATTGATTAAGAAAGAAACTTTTATGTGAATCATACATAATTGTAAAAAAAAAAGAAAATGGTCTCAATAGTTTATTGGGGACGTAATTTTTGCAATTTATATTAAAATGTAAAGAGGGTTCTTCTTGATTGCTACTTCAGGTTTGATTTTTTATTATTATTGCGTAGTTTTAAATAATAAGCAATGTTTATACAAAAGAGTGATGAGTTTGTTAAAATTGCGTTGTTATTATATTTTATGGATTAAAGTTTTCTAGTGATCCCATATTTATATCAAATAATTGTTTATACAAGGAGTGAGAAAATTTTATACTCCATCTTTATGAAATAAAACCAGTTCTAGAAGAAAATATGCTGGCATATTAATGGCAGTACTTAATGCAGAGGAATGTCGCCAACCGTAATTTTATGTATGCACGAATTTAATTTGTAGCGCTTTATTTTAGATTCGATATAATTTATGTACCTGAATTTATAGTTTCGCCCTATATAATTTTGCCACTTTCTGCTAAGTTTACAAATGATGCTGTTTAACTCATCCCTAGAAAATCCAGTGAATTATTTAATTAAAAACATATAGTTTTTCTTTCGTCTCTCTCTTTGGCTTCCTAAGAACACTGAAGCAATACACAGTGAATAAAATGTTTCTAACTCCACAAATTTACATATTTTTGCCTGTTAAAATTTTTATTACGAATACACAGAACACTTAAAAAAGGAAAGAATATACTGGAAAACTGGAATTTAAAGAAAATCCACAAAAATTTAATAAAATATGTTTATTAGAAAATAAAAAAAATTGAAAACATACATATAATGAAAAAGAAGTAAACCAAACTTTTAATTTGATCTACAGGATTGATAATTCTTTTTTTTTACATTGAAATCTTGTTATTTATAACTGTAGACGAATAATATATATTTTCAAACCTTCTGTGCATTTTTTTTATTATTTATTATCATTTTATTTTTCAGAACGTTTTTTGTTTAAAAAAAAAGTTATTATACTTTTTGAAAAAAACATTAAATGTAAACAAGAAAAATTTCTGATTCACACATTTTATTCCTTCTAGGTGTTACTAAGTTTAGAGTTTCGAAAATCTTTATCTCTCTCAAGCTTGTTTTTCTCTTTAAACTCTCATATTTTATTCGTATATGTGTTTGAAAATTAATTTTTTACGTGACTGTGTGTGCGTTTTTTTTTCAGTTTTTCAATTCCATTTCATTTTGTTTTCATCTTACGATTTTCGTTCTTTTTTACAGATTCCAAAGCTACTTGTTGTTTGCGTAGATAATGTTGGATTTTTGAGATTTGTATCCTCTGTGTACTGATGGTGTAATCCTTTAATGTCTTCTTTTTCCAAGCAGTGAGTAGAAATTCGATTTTGTTTTAACGCTCTGGAAATATTTCTTTATTCCTGTTTATTTTAATCATATCTCACAATGGTGGCTGCTTGCAAAAGTGAAATATGTTGCCCCAAAAGTATAAAATAAATGTGTATTATCTATAGAAATACATTTACATACACATAATTTAAAAATATAAAAAATAGTAAGTTAGGTTTATTTTTGTGTTGGAAAATACTATGATAGCCAGTAAATAAATTACAATATGTAATTTTAAACTTCAATATGTAACTAAACTAAACTACTAATAAGCAATTTTTTTATACTTTTGCAACCCTTCAACTTAAAAGCAGCTCTATTTCAAATTAAATGCTTCAATTGCAGAATATGGTATGGACAATAAACTGTGTTATTTTTAGTACGTCAAGGTACTGAAAAAGATTTCTAAAATTATTCTGTTCCTCACTTTTTTTCAACTGTTAAACGATGATAGGTTACGAATTGAATTTCTATTCTAATTCAAGAATGTGGTATGTACCTAGAAATGAAGCATTCAGTGCTTTACTTCTTCGTAAAAATAACATTTTAAATTGATTTACGTCTGAGGGTATCTGGAATTATACAGCCCTGTAATTTACAAATTCTTGTAATGTTATATTTTAAACAATTTCATTGAAGTTTTCAATTTTTTAATTGAATTTTTGGTTTTAAAATCTTGCAATTTATTATTTGAAATCATTTTCAATGTTGAAATGTGATATTCATGTTTTGTAACGAGTGTTAATGTCGAGTAAGTGAAATTCACTAAGAGTAAAGTGAAGTTCTTTAAGAGTAAAGTGAAATTCACAGAGAGTTTATTGTTATAAATCATCAGATTCTTAATTTTAGAGATTTAAATTTCATTCTTAGTTTAAATGCGCACGTGCTTTCGGATATCACTCTATTATTTAAAAATTACCAAAATAGTAATTTTAAGTGTATCATAATTACAAAGTATTTTTCCTGCTAATGTTATCCATATGACTTATGTTGAGTATTTTATTTGTGTACAACTTTTATGTCCCAAAAATGTGTTGTAGGTTTTTCCTTTTCTGATCTTATTTGTCTATCGTTTGATGCTTCATGTTCGCATTGCATAAAAAGGAGGCTCCAGTTCCTTTTACATTTGATCTTCGCTTAAAATTATGATGTCAATAAGCAGAGGCAATGTTTCTAATGTGAAGTTAATAAACGTATTAATCAGTCATTATCTAGTCATAGAATCAAGTCCATTACCGAACACTTAGATTGATTATTTCAGAACTTCAAATCAACCTCAAATGCGGATTATAAAGTCATTGCAAAAATGTTTTCTATTCAACCTTATATTTTCCTATGGTACTGCTAATAAGTGCAGTTGAGAGAGATTCCTATTACGTTGTGCCAATGCTACGTATGGAAAAAAATATATTGAATAAGTTTGTGCCTTTCTATAAAGTTTTCTTAAATTATTGGTAGTCTGTTTATATACGGCTTATTCAGAATCCTTGTCAAAACTGCCCATTTTACTTTTGTAAAATGCTATGTATTCATATATCAGAAATTATTTGAATCTATTTACTATCACTGCTTCAGTCTAAACTGGGGATTGCAATACCGGTATTTTGAGCCATTTGTATAATTTTGTAATACCAGTATTCACAAGTTTAAATTCCGCCTTTTCGGTATTTACTTGAAATTTTTAAAATTGTCTCCGCTCCACGTTCAGGAATCGCCAGCATAGCAAAACAGTATATATTTTTGTTTTTATGTCTTCCTAACGGGCGAAATTAATTAAATTGTGATTATTAAGTTACATCGTACAATCAAGAGAAGTAATAAAATACGTGAATCGTCAAAGGCGGCAGGCCAAAGCTATCCTATTATAGCTCAGAGCACACACACAGGATTCGTAGTCTGATATTCATATCTGTGAAAACAAGGTTGTAGTTGCGCAGAAAGTACGTAATATTTCAATATTTTTTTAATTGGTGTGTTTTCATTCACATTGTATTAACATATCATACAGTACAATTGATGCATTGTGTTTTTTAAGATTGCATTTCAAAAATTTGTAATGGTACCATAGACTGAATAGTGATATTTACAATTTTTTCTATTTAGATAAATAAGATGTTCCTTCACTTTTTTGTGATTATTTACGTACTGTTATAATTTATAAGTTTTTTTGTGTGTGATTTTTACACTCTCTAATAAAACAGCCAAATAAAACATAGAAACTCCTGTGTTTTCTTTCTATTTCTAAAATTCTACTACCGGTATGAAAGCCGGTATCCCGGAATTAAGATCCAAAAAATACCGAATACCAATATTGAACTTTAGGTCCGATTTTGCAATCCCTATTCTAAATGCATTTTGTGTTATAAAAGGGATACTAGCGTGAAAGCACCTACAAAAGATTGTCTTTTCAGACCCGAGTGGTCTTAATCAGTTGCATGAAATCCTTGAAACCTTCCTTTGACCTTTTCTCCTATGTTTAGAGTGAAAAGTAAATAAATGGTAGGGGCATTGTTTAATCTAACCACTGACGAGCCCAACCTCAATGTCTAATTTGTTAATGACGCTTTCGGGAATGTCGTTCAACGGTCTGATAATTCTTTCCTGAATTATAGGAGAGAGGAGCTTAATTGAATTTATGGCTACTCGCTGGGACGCTGGTATTTAGCTGGAAATTAGACTGATTGCTCACCGGAGACCCGGTTACCTTCATTCGGTAGAAACTTTACATGCTTAAACGTTTCCCTGGTACCTTGTTTTCATTGATTTTTTAATTAAAATCAAAACATAAAGAGTTATAGATCTAGGCGTACAGTCTGTACTAAATTATGATTGGAAAAAGGCTACTTTTTAATCCATTACAGGGTTAGTAAATGAACTCATTCTACGTAAATAAATTTCATTTGCATTTATTTGGGAAGAAAAGTGATCACATGCTATTTTTGTCTAAAAACTAAAAGTAATGTAACAATGTGGGAATTAATGTCATTTAAGTAGTAATTTTAAAAAAAAAGATTCTTACATCTTAAATCCATTTATTTAGTTAAAGTTTAAACATAAAACTCTTACATTACGAATTAGAATTTAATAACTAAAGTCTTCAAGAAATGTAAAGAAAATGTTTTATTTTAAAAACATTGATAAAATATACAAAAAAAAACAAAAAAAATTTCACTATCATGAAAGTAAATATGGATTATATTTTACCTAAAATAAGTCTGAAAGATAAAAATAACTTTTTTGATATATTATTACATTTGAATCGAATAAATATTTATTAAAAGATATGCTTTTAAAAAAAATACTATTTTTTCAAAAAAAAAAAAAGAATATTTCTTACAAATATTATACATCAACATTATATTGCATAGTTTTTTGAAATTATCAAATACAAAAAAGGAAGTTTTTCAAAGAAAAGAAATTTGAATAGGATATTAGCACCAGAAACAATTATTAGAATTTATTAAAGTGACAAGCAAATAAAGAGTAATACTTTATGTTATCTATACATAATTCCTTATTAAAATATTTAAAAGTTCCTGTCAAGGAAATGAAAATATTGTTTATGAAAAATTAACTTAGGAAAAGAAATATTTAATTTTAAAAAAAGTATGTTACTTTCTTCAGCTGGAAAAGAAAAAAACAACATTTATAACGTGAAATAAATACAAAAATGTGTACCTGAGGGAAAATATTAATAAATTAATGTCATAAAATATTTTAGGGATCCTTAACCTGTGGATTTAGTAGATTTGTAACGGTGTAATTTTCTATTTATTTGCCCTCTGGTTATTATAACGCTTGAATTAGTTTCATTAATTAACTCAGTTTTAGTTAAAAAAATATTTCTTTCAATTTGGTAAAACCTTTTTCCGGTAGGACTTTTTCGTTTTTTCAAAATAGTATTACACTTAACAGCAAACATAAACGCGTAACATTATCAGAAAAAATAACTTTACAAAATATAATGCCAAGTTATATAAAACTTTAAATTTTTATTTTACTTCAATTTAGATAGTATAGTACAATAATACCTTAAGATGTAAATGAATAAAACCTTCTTAAAAAAATTTATTGATAAAATAAATTGCAGAAAACTATTCATTAAGGATACAAGTTAGAGATAACTTGATTTCATATTAAAAACAAATCTTAGGTATAAAAGTTTTTTTCAAATACATCTTGAATAACAATAGAATTTTTTTTCTGCCAAAGTGCACGTTTAAAAATTATAATATATTCTTCATTTTATATTACTTTACATTACATGCGATTTTTATTGAACTTCAAATGGCATTTATTAACTCGCACGAGGAATCTATTACTGTAATACAGTAAGAATAAAATGAGAAAAGCAATTAATATAACCATAAACTTATTCGTCTACATCTGCATGCGTCTTTATTTGTACTTTAATCAACCTGTTAATAAATTTGAAAACGGTTTATCTGATCTCTGATTTTCGGAAAGGATGAGTAAGAAGTGCAAAAATATGTATTCAATTGGATATAAAAGAAGATAGGAAATCATTTTTTTTCTTAAAATTGCCTGTTTGGTTACAATATTATTTGTATGCCTATAAATTAATTTCATTTTATTGATATATACGAGATGAATCAAACACTAATTTTTTTTTACATCTCAATGAAAAAAAATTATGTAATTTAATAAAAAGTTTTTGAACATAAGTTCCATTTTCTCAACCTACATTTGAACTATCTTATATTGACAACTAAATGAGCTCTTAACTTAAAACTTTAATGAAAACTTAATAAAAAATATTTGTCAGAATATACACTACTGTTTGTAAAAAATGTAACACCGTGAAAGGAATCATCAGAATTAAATGAATGAACTTTGCGGCAAATGTCAATTATAGAATGTTGCGTAAAATGGTAAACTTTCAGAGCCACCACGCATGCGTGGCGTGCGCAGCGCCCTCTGAACTGATGCTGAAAGCTTATAAATAGAGGGCTGTTGCAGGACGTTGGAAATAGTTAACGATTATTTGTTAGTGGCGAACGTTTAGTGAGACCTTAGTTTGCCTCCACGACGAAATAAGGTGAAATTCCAACAACTTAAGGAGTTTGAAGAGGGAAAGATGTGACGGGTTCTTACGCGTTTCACTAACCTTCTCTCAAATCTTTAAATATTTTATTTATTTTAACCAATCTCCACCGAGAGCCAAAAGTGTGACTTATGCAAACAAGATAGTTTCGGGTTTAGCGAGTTCGAAAAAGATATAAAAGGGAGAAATGAAATGAAGAGAGTGAGGATGACTACAAGGTTGATTAAGAAGGTGATTCTGAGAGATTAGTTTAACTAGTGGAAGTATATTCGCCGGGAGAAGACTATTGAAAAAGGTTCATTAATTCGGTTCGGGACGGAACTGAAAGATATCAAAGATTGAAGCCGCTCCTTAGAGCAATCCAGTATTAGAAAAACCTGCCTTAAGAAAAAGGTACCAGATCAGTTATTTTCATAAATTAGATATAAATGCGTAGTTTGATTGTATACGTTATTCTCCGTGGTTTCAGTTAGTATTCCGTCTTTCATAATCGGGTTCTTCTCACACTCCACTGTAATTTGTTGTTCTTATAGTCTGAATAATATTTGTGTATTTCTTAATTAAGAAAGATAAATAAATAAGATTGATTTATTAATTTGGTTGTAATTAATTATGGATCAACATATTCAGATTTAGATAATATGTGAAGGGGAGTTAATAATCATAGGGGTAGTGAAAGGTTACGACAAAGAGAATCGGCCTTCGAGAAGGAGGATTTTCCTTTCGCGCAATAAGAGCTCGTGTACAGCGGAAGAGTTCCACAGTGATACGAGATTGGAAGCAGTGGACCGATGAGCACAGAACAACTCGAAAAGCTGGCAGTGGACGACAGAAGGGAACGTCAGCGTGTGATGATCGACACCTGCTCCGCATGGCGGTGAAGGACTGTACTGCTTACTCCAGGCAGTTGACAACACTTAAATCTACTGCTACAGGTGTACTAATGACGGCTGCGTCAATTCGTCTCATCTGCTGCGTGCAAGGGTGCCTTTATACGGGAACCCCTCACTCCTGATTTCGGACGCTTAATATTGTTTTTTTTCTTTGAAAATCCCGTTATTTATTTGTACTAATACAAGTCGTTTGTGCATTAAATTTCATTTAACTCTGATGATTCCTTCATGGTGTTGCATTTTTTACAAACAGCAGTATAGAAAGGATATACTCGGAGAGAGGAGAGGGACTTAAAAATGAGGAAAAATCAGTACTAATTTATATATCTGATTTATACATGAAACAAAATATGTGTAAAATATATTAACTGTGATCCGTTTTTATATTAAGAATATTTGCCATCGAAGATCGTTTATGAAATTATTCATTTCCAGTTTTCTAAATTAAAACTTGTGTTGAATATTTTTTTTCGAGGATGAGTTGGAATCGCGTCTGTGGGATCCTCTTTTTTATTTCTGATGTCCTATTGTAACCTATTTAGGGAACATATTCTGTGTTAAAAATTGACGTTTTATTTAAGAATAAACTAAACAGAAATGCAACAATTCTTACACATTGTGGACAGTGATTGCCTTTCACTGACAGAAAGTTCTTTTTTTAAAAAAATTGTATATTCGCATTTTTTGAGCCGATATTTCTTAACAAAAAAAAGTTGACGTTATTTTTTTTCCTTCTAAGACGTGTACAATAAAAATAAGTAAATAAATAAAATGGACGACGCATCTTTGCAAGCACAAAAAGGCGACAGAATGGAAAGAATGTAAGAAACTGATGGAAGGTAAGAGGTTCCCCCAAAGTGAAGTGAATGGCATGTTCCATGCACCCACAGGGATTAGCTCTGAGGACAGTCTCGCGCTTTATCGTCTGAAGTGGGCCACGTGGTCTTTGTCCAGGAGGAACAGGCTATCTCCACGATGCACCCTACTCATCCCTGCGACCATCTATTGTTAAGATCCTCGTGGGAAGCGGGCTCCGGGTTGTAGGTGGGAATCGCTGTCTTTTGATGTCTCCTAAGAGTTGAGGCTCTGCAAGTACTTGAGATAGAGAGTATTTTTTATTATTCATCCCCTTTTCTCGAACAGAATTGCCTGTATCCATTTGCTTCCCTCCTGGAAAATTTAGGACGTTATTATTATTTTTTTGAGGTTTTCCTTTCGTTATTTTTATTTTACTGCATGTTTTAAGAATATGTTAATCAATGTCAGTAATTGGGGATGTATGTTTAAAAATTATTTTTTTTTTGGCTAATACAATGATTTTTTTTTGTTTTGAAAATAATATTGTGTGAAAGGTATATTAGCTGGTGCAATATAAACAAACTTTTGAAGTGTGTAGTATTTTCAGGAGCATAGCTACAGCCGTAGCAATGATTCGGGGCTCCAACATATATGAGCAAATAATCATAAAATGTTATCAGTAATCCTAATAACCAAAATTCCTATTTCCCAAAAAAGGGGCCCGAAAGATTTTGATTCAGGCCCTCTCATGACTAGCTACGGCAGTTGGTATTTTCTTTAGAATGAAATATTTGCCTGTTCTCTCAGTTTAACAGCTCATGTTCTTCTAAATCCCAATGTTTTTGGAATTGTTACTAA